>JASCZI010272956.1:0-20369 GCA_036250425.1 Stylosanthes scabra | reverse complement strand
TCTGTAGACATGATACATGATAGAGCACAATGGCGTCGTTTGATCCATGTAGCCGACCCCACCTAGTGGGATAAGGCTTTGTTGTTGTTGTTGTTGTTGTATATATCGTTACAATTGTTGAGATTACTACTTTAATTTTACAACAAACTTCACTAGTGATTCAGAAATATTATGGCTGCAATAATTGCATGCTATTGCAAACTGTAATTTAATTAATACTCTGGCAACATTTAAATCCAATTTAAAAACCCTGGATAATAGGTACCTAGCTAGATAGAAAAATTGCCAATAAGGAGTAAGGAAGTGAGCTAAGGTACGTGAATCAGTAGATCCAGAAAATTTTTCTGACAGTTTCTAAAAATTGTGAGAAGTGAATGACGAAGAAATTAAAGGGATCATGGACATCATAAGTAAAAGCAATGTTGAGTTGAAGTAGCCTGCATTCAATTGAATTCAAAGTGGTTTTAATGAAGGCAGGTGAAGAACGAACTTAGTTATGGATTGAAATTAAACATTCAACCCTCAACCTTCCATGCAATCTCTATCATAATGCCTTTAATGGCCTGCTAGGTAGGACCCTTTTTCTCTTTAACTTATTTCTTTCCTTTTTTCTGTTCATTTATTTATTTATTTTAAGAATTCAGGTGCAATTATCTATCTGTGAAAGTGATAAATGAGAATTAATAAATGACTTAATTTATTTGATTAAATTATCATCTAACAATTTTTAACTATATTTCTTAAAGTAATCTTAACTATTATTACTATTGCTATACAGTGAACCACTATTTTTAATAATTTTGTCTTTCGTGCTCTTTTCTCTATTGTCACTTACCAAGGTAGTAATATTACGCTCCTACATGTTTAGTAATTAAACAAATTTGCAATTATAGTTAAAAGCATGAACTGAATGTTAGTTACATAATATTGGTGATAAACCTGAGACTTGAACTGAGATTGGGAGACTCAGATTCAGTATTGTGTTTGTTAGATAGGGATTGGAACTAAAATTTTAGCCTCAGTCTTTAAAATTTCAGTATTTTCAGTTTCTCTAGTTAAGAGGGACTGGGAGATTGAGGACTGAGATTGAAATTTTAATAATTTTTTTTTTACTCAATTACCTTCACATAATATTAAATTTTTTAATATTAGCCTTTGTTCTTTCTCTATTGATTTAATTCAATCTCTACCTTTTTGTATCTATCTTTTTATAAATTTAAACCAAACAAAATAAATAAAATTAATTCAGTCTTAGTCTCTCTTTCAAATGCAGCCTAAATGCTTCTACCTCTTGTATTTAAGTGTTTGTTTAGAAATAGCAGACAAATTTTTCTTTTTATTTTTTCAGTAGTAACCTTACATAGCAATGGTAAAGGATTAGTACAATTTTTTTTACCCGTAGTTAGCTAGTAATATTTAAAACTATATTGACTAAACATATAGTGTTAAACTGTCGGAGTAAAAGTATTAGACTTGTTAACTAAAAGTACTTGTCAATATAAATTTGAATTGAGGATCCTCGATTTTTTCTCTTATCCTTATCCTTGATTATTAGATGAAAATTTTGGTAAGTGTTGACCAAAGAAAGCTCTAACTAATACCGAGACATTATTAGTAAGTGAACTATTGTGATTCACCACTCTTTTCTGAAAACCAACTTGGTGTATACTGTTTATTATAATGTGCATACACACTATTTAAGTGTAAACTTGAAAGGTCTTTTCCAAGAGTCTAGAAAAGTATGATAGAAAATTTTGATCGAAGGTGAAAATTTTTCGGCTTGTGGCAAGTAAAAAAAAAAAAGGAAGGTAAGTTTTGATACATTATCAGAACTACGAATTAAAACTAAAAGTTTCCAATTTGAACATGCAAAGAAAATTGTTCAAGTATAGCAGGATAACTAGGAAGGGTGTTATCACTCTTAATTGGTAATATTCTTTAGAAAATGAGACTGGTATTCTCAAGGTAATGGAAAAGAATATGTTACTTATTATATTAACTCCGACGATCCACAATTACACAAAAATATTGGTTGGCACAAATGCCTGCTTGTGTGTTCTCGGCTATATATATAGATAGCATATGAATTTTTGGAAAAACCAAGTTGAATCATAATTTTTCATTAAGGTTAATTTTCTTTCGACATATATGAAAGAGTAGTGTTACGGAACCAATATTACGGAGCAATTAAGGAGCCAATAAATATAATTATAAGTTATTATACAAAATTAAAAATACTTATCATTCGAAACTAAAATCAGTTATCATCTGAAACTGAATAAAATTATCATTCAAAACTTAACAAAATTATCATTCAAAACACAATACAACTTATTATCCAAAACTTTACAAAATTATCATCCGAAACCTAATGAAATTATAATTCAAACAAAATTCAACTTATCATCCGTAACCTATCACTACCACTGTCATTACCAACAGCAGAACCACCAACACCACCACAACAACAACCACCACCACCACCACCACAACCGCATCTCACCACCACAACAACAACAACAAGCACTACCACCATCACCACAACCGCAACACAATAACAACACCACCACAATCACAAGAAGAAGAAGAAAAAGAAGAAGAAGAAGAAGAAGAGACACAACAACAACAACACCACAATCGGCAACTGCAACACAACAACAACAACACCACAACCGGCAGTGACGAGATCGCGCGAAGAAGAAGAGGAGGTGACGGCTGCGTGACGCTGCTCGAGAATGTGGCGGAGTCGGTGGAAGGAAGAAGATTTGAAAAGGAGTGGCAGATTGCGATTCAATGTTTCAGCGTTACAATGGCGTTTTGTTTCCGATCGAAGGAGCTTGTGGAGTGTGGCAAAAACTTGGAAGAGATGAAGAGGATGGTGCCGGAGGTAAAGGTTGATCCGAAGGGAAGCCTGAGGATGGTGGAAGCGGCGATGAGGAGCATAAGAAGAAGAGGAGGAAGGGGCGGTGACGTCTTCATCGATGTCAGTGGCGGGTAGAGAGAGTGTTCGTACTTTCAGGGGAAGGAAGAGTAGGAAGAAGTTTATGTGTTCTGTGGACTCCCCTCACTTGTGTGTGTTCCGTAAATTTTTCCTATATGAAAAGGAGAAATTACTCTTTCTGGTGAAGTAAGGTAGTTCCTTTTATCATAGTTTTGACCTTTGAGAATGAATCAAATTTAAATTCAACCGAATTAATAGAAAATCAATTATTAGACCAATTCAAGATAAAATTGGTTAAAAATAAATAAACAAATCTAACTAACTCAAAATTTTTAACAGTTAGCCGGTTTAAAATAACATATAAAAAACAATATATATTATTTAAAATATATTTTTTATATAAATATATTATTTTATTATATTAGATATATTTTTTGTTGAATTTGAGTTAGGATCAATTTGGATTGGTTTTTGGAAAAAAAAATTATGTTTTATTTAAAACAAGATAGAAACAGTTTTTTTTTTTTGCTTTTTTAAAAGTAACATATTGTTAACTTTTTAAAAAAACACATAATTTATTTTTTTTAATAAAAATACTTTTTTAAAAATCTTTTCAAATAACTTAAATTTAGTGAAAAGTATCTTTTTTAATAAAAATTATTTTTTTCTTTTAAAAGAATCAATCCAAACTAACACTTAAACCTTTTAAACCATTAAACCCTTAACTTTTGTGATTCAATGACTAGTTTAGTTTTCAGCAGCTAATTAGTTATTTTAAACTATATACGATTGTCCAAGTATGTACTATTTATATTTATTGTTTTACAGTTATCCCAAAATTACTTTTATTGATAAACTTAAGCTGATAAGAGAAAATATATAAATAATTATATTTTTAACACGTTTTTAATATAATATTTGATGTCATATCATAAAAATATTTCTTTTAAAAGTTCAAATTGATAAGAGAAAGTATCTATAACGAGAGTCCTACAATGGAGGAACCAACGGACGGAGGATATGAGTGGTGACAAAACCTGACAATGCAAGTTGTAGTAATCATCTAATTAATAAGTTGGAAAATACTTAAGCATGTATCTAATTGTTCTTAATTATTATTCTCGTTTTAATCTTGTATATATTGTAGTTGTGTGAACCGTGAAGTGAAGTGTTATGGTTAGATTATTAATTACTTGGGAAGATGTCATTGGGTGCACTTGTCACTTGGCCAAAAAAGAAAAAAATATATGTGTTTGTATAAATTTTTACTAAGTATTTTTCTTCGACAATAGTCGTAGTCTTTTTTAATCCAAATTTAATTTTTTTTTACATACATCAATTTTTTTTAATTAATGTGCTCTTCTATATTTCATTTTTTATTGTTGATTGATTTTCAAAAGAAAATGACACTGCTTTTTTTTTCAAAAAAATAATTTAACATTCATAAATTTATATTTATTATTATAAAATCATTTTTCCCTTATAGAAGGAAACAACATGAATCAATATCTTTAATATGCACCTTATTCAATACCTCTTTTTATTATTATATATTATTTTGAGTTTGCCCAAAATTTTTTCATAAATGTATGTTTTCCTCTTTTATATATAATATCTATAATTACATATTTATTAACTCTAAAATTATTAATTTGTTTAAGCAATAATTAATTAAAAATAAAAAATAAGGAAATAAATAGTAAATACATGAAAAAAAAGTTAAAATAATAAGCTATGACTCTTATGATTTTCAAACTATAACTCTTAACAAACATTATACGTATTAATTTGTCTAAATTATATTAGGTAACCAACAAAATTTTGGTCAATATTAGTCAATAGACATTGAGTAGTAATTAATCCAAAAAATAGAATTAATTATCCAAAATGACAAAAATTTATCATTCAAAATATTAAAATTAATCATTCAAATTTAAAAAAGAAAATATTGGCCAGTGTTTTTTCACAAAACTATTATCTACCAATAATTTCTCAATTTATCTGTGTATAAATATGATGGATATCTTTTGACAAGATGCCAACATTTTCAGGTTGCTAAATGGTCCATATGGGATCTCTCATAAAGTTTATTTGGGATGGGTGATCTTTAATTTGGTGAAACAACATGACATCCAAGTACTATGACAAAATTAATAATGTACAGAAAAACCACCAAATGGCTGTTAAATTAAGTCATGTTATTCAAGTGTTTTGGTCCATGCACAGCTTGCCATACATGCAGCATGCATCCTTAACCTTTTTCTTTTCTTTTTTCTTTTTTTCTTTTTTAATTACGGTTTTATCTGGTTGTTATTGTTAACTAGAACTATATATATTCTTAAAAAGAGAAAACTAGAAATGAAACTTTTCCTTGAAAGAATATAAACTTTTTAAGAATGTTATGTATTGAACATTATTGAAGTTTAAAAATAAAACTTTCTTTAAGATCGAGTTCTTTTAAGATATTAGGAGTTGCAAAATTTAATTTTAAAGTAATTACTAATGAAAGAAGTTTGAGAGCTATAATTAGATAATTAGATAGTTATAATAAATAATCTTAATTTACTTATTTGTCCAAAATTTTAGAAGTTCCAATTTAAATTTTCAAATCATTAATAATAATGTCGTTCAAATTAAAAATAGTCGAAAGTAAGAGTAAATATTTATTTTCTATGTATTAATATTTTTTCTATACACATACAAGTGATGAATGCAGAAAGTCAAACTTAGACCCCATGCATTGTACTGCTTGGAGTCTTAGACCAGCATCATCTTATTAGTCCTATAGTAAAATAAATTAATAAATTATATATTGTCTTTCATAATGAGAATGCAATTATTTGTAGTCACATTTCACAACATTTAGTTGTGATTGCGATGCATTTTTAGTTGGTTTATTATTCAATATACTATTAGTTTCTCATTTTAAGGGAGCAAAAATATAATTTAGAAAAATATTAAAATAGTCGTTCAACAAATAACCAACAAATATATTTTAAGACCTAATCATGCATCCTCCTAATAATTCTTCTTAATTCCTAAATAAAGAAAAATTTTGATTTCTTATCTTTTTATTTTTTAAAAATTAACAAACACATTTAAAATTTTTACTCTTAATATTAGTGGTATAATAAAAAGAAACATAAATTAAGACTCTAAATTGTTACTCTTCCTGTAATTAAACCATTTCAAGGAGAGCTCTTACTTTAAAGTTGTTCCATGAATTAAATATCTAACTTGTTGAAGTGTAGAGTAAAAAACCAAAAAATGCTTGTTTTGTAAATTTTTTATAGAAAAATTTTATTATGAGAAACACACAAATAATAACGACCTATGGTACTGATCAGAATGACAATACCAAAAAATTTTATTATATATATATATATATAGTTAACGCACGATTTTAAATTATTTTTCAATTATATTTATCGAGGATTAAACTGTCACTAATCTTAAACCGTCAACATTGAGAAGTTTTTTTTAACTATTATCTTAGTTATTTAATTTAATTCATAATTAAAAATTTCATGATGTTTTTTAAATTGCAATCAGTAAAATAAAAAATAATTATTTTTATTTTTGCCCTTATTGACAGCTTACCGACGACTTAATCGTCATTAGTAAGATCGATCAAGTATCGAAACTCGAATCATTTTATAGAGAGGCCTTAGTTTATTGGCCGTCGGCACTTCATTGGATTTCACTGCATATACCATATATTAATGCATCCATCTGCTTGGTGCAAATCATATTTGTTTGTTGTACTTTCAAACAAATATGTTGCGTCGCTTTTCAACTTCTCGGTTTAGTTTCATATAGAATTCACCATTTATACATAATTGTTACTCATTCAATTCTATATTATTATTGCTGAAGGTCGCTTTATTTGTTTATTTTTCTTTTGACATTAAATTTGAATAACATTGTTCTATATTATTATTATATATAAAAAAAAACATGAAAACGATCATTAATATGGCAATGAAGTGTACCAACTACCAACTAGCTATACAAGTTACTCATACATTAAAGAAAAAAATTGATCTTAGAGGAAGTAGTGTGCATTATTAGAATTCTTAGAAAAGGATAGCCTTTATATATAAGTTTAACTAGCTAGATAAGTTTATTATTTTTTTCAATCATGCTAGCTGCACAAGTGGTTTTAACAAACACGCATGTTTGACAAGTCTACCCTCACCATCAAAGCACGTGTTCACGCACTTGCAAAAGACTCACTTCTGAGTTCGTAACGAACACGAGAAACGAGTGAAACACACATTTCAATTCAATTTGAAAATCAAACACGAAAAACGTTCATTTTCAATTTGAAGTCCCTCAAATTCGGAAACAGAAACAATAAAAACGAGATTTAAAACCTTCAAATCCATATTCGAAAAGAGAAACATAAGCTCACTCTCAACTGTCAACTTTCGACGTTGTTTCAGAAGTTTCAACACTTGAAATCGAAAGGTAAGCTTCTACTAACACTAGATTTTTACTACATTTGGATTATTTGAGTTTCTGTGTGTATTTTAGGTTAGTTTCGATTTCGTTATTTGCGTTTCTGTGTACATTTTGAGTTAGCTTCGTCATTCTTAAGTTATTATTTGTATGCCTTTTGAGTTGGCTTCGTCGTTCTTAGGTTTCTTTTTGTTTTAATTGCATGATTCACGATCTGATTGCGTTGCTTGATATTTGTATGCATTCTGAGTTGTTATGTGTGTGCGTTTTGAGTTAGATTCGTCGTTCTTAGGTTTTTTTGTTTTAATTGCATGATTCATGATATGATTGTGTTGCTTGATATTTGTATGCATTCTGAGTTGTTATGTGTGTGTGTTTTGGATCAGATTCATCGTTCTTAGTTTTTTTTTGTTTTAATTGCATGATTCACGATCTAATTGTGTTGCTTGATATTTGTATGCATTCTGAGTTGTTATGTGTGTGCGTTTTGGATCAGATTCGTCGTTCTTAGTTTTTTTTTGTTTTAATTGCATGATTCACGATCTGATTGTGTTGCTTGATATTTGTATGCATTCTGGGTTGTTATATGTGTGCGTTTTGGATCAAATTCGTCGTTCTTAGTTTTTTTTGTTTTAATTGCATGATTCACGATCTGATTGTGTTGCTTGATATTTGTATGCATTCTGGGTTGTCATGTGTATGCGTTTTGGATCAAATTCGTTGTTCTTAGGTTTTTTTTTATTTTAATTGCATGATTCAAGATCTGATTGTATTGCTTGATATTTGTATACATTCTGAGTTGTTATGTGTGTGCGTTTTGGATCAGATTCGTCGTTCTTAGGTTTTTTTTATTTTAATTGCATGATTCAAGATTTGTTTTGCGTTGCTTGATATTTGTTTGTATTATGGAACAATATTTGTGTGCATTCTGATTTTTTTGTTATTGTTCTGCAGGAAAAATGCCAAGGAAAAGCAAAAAGGAAACAGGGGGAGAGGAAGGCAGTTCGAATTTTGAGGTAAGTTTCAAAATGCATTTTGAGTTTCCAATACACAGTTCAGAATGCAAACTGATTTAATTAACTCTTTTGAAATTTTGCAGCATCATCGGACAAGGTGCAGCCCTTCAGAGGTTGCGAAGACGTATGAAATCATTTCCAAGGACAGACAAAAGAGAGCTCTTATACATGAGATGGGCTTTGGTGCAATTGTAGAGAATGTATCAAACTTCAACATCAGCAACATCGTGATGATGGAATTGGTTGATTCTTTCGATACACGTGACAACATTATTAAGACGTATCAGGGCGCATATAAAGTGGACGTAACAAAGATCGGTGATGCGTTGGGATTAAAATCGAGAGGGTCGACATATCGCCAAAAAATGCTGAAAAAAGACACACCCGCTGATCAATATGCCGCTGCCGATGCGTTTAGAAAGAAGAGCTTGGCCCAGCTGAGGGAAATGGTGAAAAGTATAAAATTGGATTCGCAAGAAAACATTACAACCTTCAAGAGAGCATTCATTCTGTACATCCAGAAAGCTCTATTGTGTCCAAACAATTCCGGGCCTCTTGATCCAAAAACCTTGCCAACGGATCTTGATGTCAGCAATCCAAGAGAAATGAATTGGGCGAGGCATATCTTAGGCTATCTAGTCCAATCAATCAAGGATTCAAGAGCAAAGAATAAAAATTGTGTTAATGGTTGTGTCTTCGCTTTGCTAATCATCTATTTACAAGAAATACACTTCGAAGACGGATGTCAAGATGAGGAAGCTCAACCTCCGTGGATAGATTACTGGAAAGGGGAGACACTACAAGAAAGAAACAAAGTTGAATTTGAAGATCCTATTGTAAGTGTATACTTCTCATTCTGTACACAAATAAAATTCTAAACTGCAGTCAAATTTTTTGATGTTTATATAATTTTGTTGGAGGGTCTGATTGCGCAAGCTAGGGATAGGACGCCTAGAAAAACAGAGAAAAAAACAACCACAAAGGACGTACAACCAATAAAGGTGGACACCTTGGGTAGAACATTGCCAAGTACGTTGGAAGCCAATGGGCGGATACTCGGGAAGAGGAAACACATCGAGGAATCTGAATATGAATCAGAATGCATTTGTGTGCATTTTAGCATATTATATGTGTACACTTTAAAATACTTTGTATAATGTTTTTAAACAGTGTAGGGAGAATGGAAAGAAGAACAAAGATGAGACATGAAGGTAATGCGGCCAATGCTGAACCAATACCACCGCCACCTCATCATGCTGAACGAGAGCGTAACGTTGCTGATGCAAGAGTGGAGATTGCTGCGGACTCTTCTAGTCAACGTACCGTAAACCTCTCTAGCGATGACAACTTGACGCCCAATGCTGAATACGTGTAAGTATAAGTAATTTAAAATCCAATACTTATTTTAATTATTTGTGTGCATTCTGGAACGTTATTTGTGTCCATTCTGGTTTAACATTGCTGATATACAATTTGCTTGAAGTGTTGTTGCAATATTTGATACCTGAATGCGTTGATGGTTAACTGTGTGCTTTCTGGAACAATATCTATGTGCATTCAGGAACATTATCTGTGTGCATTCTGCATTGTTTTGTTTATTTTAATTATTTCTTTTTTCATTTAACTACATTCCAATTACTTAGTTTGAATACTGATTTTACTTATTTTTTTCATAATTTAATTTACAATTTGCTTTATCTACATGCAGCACTAGACTTGGTGATTCAGAGAGCCAAGGAAATGAAAAAGGTGATGTTGTTGCTGCTGTTTCAACGGAGGATGCCGCTAATCCTCCTTTCAATGCTTCTAATGCTGCTGCTGTTTCAACAGAGGATGCCGCTCCTCCTCCTTTCAATGCTTCTGCTGCTGCTGTTACTTCAACGGAGGATGCTACTCCTCCTCATATCAATGCTGTTGCTGCTGTCGCTGTTCCTTCAACGGAGGATCCTACTCCTCCTCATATCAATACCGCTGCTGCTGCCGCTGTTCCTTCAACGGAGGATGCTACTCCTCCTCCTATCAATACCGCTGCCGCTGCTGCTGTTGCTTCAATAGAGGATACTACTACTGATAATGCTGATGTTGTTGCTTCAATGGAGGATGCTACTCCTCCCCCTAAAAATGATGTTGCCGCTGCTTCAACTGAGGAAGCTACGCATAAGGATGATGATACTGCTGCTGCTGCTTCAATGGACATTGATGATACTAATAAAGTTGAAGAAGAGTGAACAAAGTCACCGACCAAAGACATGTAAGTTAAAAAACAACTCGTTTTTTACTTGCAATTATTTGTGTGCATTCTGGCTTCGTATGTGTGTGCATTCTGGTTTGTTTCACTTTTCTCATTATTTATTTCCTTTTCTCATTTAACTTTATTGCAGTGAGCTTGTGGTTGTTTTGGCGCTGGAAAAGCTTGCCAAAGGCCCCGTAATATTGCCGTAGTTAACACTGAGAGATATTGTAACATCCCAATTTTCAACATCGTGCACAGCGCCTACGATTGAAATGCCACATTTCCTAACCTAAAAATTTCTAAACTCTAAGACCATATTATTACATAGCAGCCTGTCGTGAAAAGCATTAGCGCATCAAACAATATAAACAAGCAATATAATCAAGCAACAGATATATAACGATTCTTTCATCAATGGAGAAATCCCAAGACAATATATATAGATACAACACATAAGACTACATTATTCTTACAGACTCTAGACACCGAACTGTAATGGATTCTCCCGGCCTGACCTCGCATACACAGGTCTCCTAAGCTAGGACTCGGGACTAGGAATGAAACTAAAAAACAACCCTAACAAAACACCTAAGCCTCTATTGTTCTAACAAGCGAGGTACTCTAAGAACTCGAACTCGACGACTGAGACTGTCAAACTCCGGACAAGTTGTAGCTTGAACCATCTCGACTAACAGGCTATCGGTCAGCTACCTCCACTGGCTCATCGGGTACAGAAGCTTGGCTTCTACGAAGAGGAGAAGGTTGACGAGCGCTCCGCCCGAGGTGTCGCAACAAGATTAATTCGGGATTCCCTTATCCTTTGAAAACAAGTTTTGGTATCGTTGTAGGGGAATCCGAATAGATTATGCCGCGAACAAGGACGAGACTCGATCAAATAAAAGAGCTGTCACAAGAAGCTTGCAACCAGTTTAAAAATACCGAGTACGGGACTCGGGTCGTCTCCCAACGAGTTAACGCATGAGACGATTTTGGTTGTGAGAAAAACAGGGGTTACAATTGTGAGAGTGAGTGAATGGTGATTAACAAGAGAGATAAGGAGAATCTGATAAAAGGGTGCTAGGCCATGGATCGAGATATCACTTGTGTCCCCATAAACGCCACTAATTCCCAAGTATAGATGTTTAGCATGTAACCCGCGAAGCCACACTCTACCAATCGGTCGAGTGGGTAGATCAACACCTTCCATAAGTCCCAGGGTTCTCATCTTCCAGAGCAACGGTCCTAGGTCTTTGGAACATGGATAAATCCTCCATGTTCACCTCATTAAGGACTTACTCTCTCTAGCGAAACCCTGGCGTCTACAGAAGATGCCAACCCAAGGATTAACAGCCGTGTCACCCACGAAGCCACACTCACCAATCGGTTGAGTGGGTAGATTAGTGTCATCCCATAAGTCCCAGGGTTCTCATCTTCTAGAGCAACGATCCTAGGTCTTTGGAACATGGATAAATCCTCCATGTTCACCTCATTAAGGACTCACTCTCACTGGCGAAACCTTGGCGTCTATAGCACGACACCAACCCAAGAGTTAACACATCTTTTCTTTAGGAACTAGTGAATAGGATCATCCACATCTCAACCCATGACCACAGCACAAGAACACTACTCCATAATTAAAGCAAATAAAATACTAAACATGTAAAGGGCAAGAGTTAAAGACATAATAGCAATTAAAGAGAGAATAAACTTAGCAAGGTAAATTAAAGAGAGAATCAACAAGAGATAGCAAAAAGAACATAAACTTAAACTAGAAATTGCAAGATGTAAAGATGAGCAAATTAGAAGTAGAAACTAGAATTGCAGTGAGTGAAGAGAGCAAGTATTCAACAATTAAACACAAAACAAGTAATAAAAGAAGAGTTTGGTTGGTGATGGGGTTCCTAGTGATGAAGAACAAGAAGAAAACTAGAGAGAAACTAGAGAGAAAATGAGAGAGATGGAGAGCTCCTCCAAAAATCTCCAAAAACTAAAATTGATGAAATGAGAGAATGTTGTGTTGTGGTTCAGCTGTTCCTCCCCCATATAGGTCGAATTGGGCTTGAAAAATGGATGGCCATGGCCCGAAAAAGTGAAATCCCCAAAATAGCCTTCATTTAAGTGAATCTGCCGTTGCCGCACGGGCGCGCCACCCCCATTGCGCGGGCGCGCAAGGTCCTTGTCTTGGGCGTTACGAAATGGGCGCGCGGTCGACGCTGAGTTGGGCTCTTTTTTGGCCTTTTGTCCATTCTCCTTGCTTCTTTGTTCTTTTTAGCTTCCCTTGGGCTCTTCCTCTACACTTTGGGCCTGAAATTCACTAACAAACACATCAAGGTACCAAGTGGGAGAAGATTCAAACAATTCACATATATAGGAGCTAATTTGACAAATTAATCAATTAATGACACATTTATGCAAGAGATGGAAAACCTTGGTCAATCACTAGCAAATATGTGGAAAAAATGTTGATGAGGGTATCTTTTTAAGCATGAAATCATTGTCAAAAACCTCCTCATCAAAGGTTCAGGGGCACGTCCCAACTCTTCGATATAACATTGAAAATCCTCTTCTGCGTCTATATCCATTGGCACTGAAGGTGTAGCAGGAACCCTATCTTCAGGATTACCCGCTTCCTCCGGTACCTCTTCAGCGCCTCGATCGGAATCTCGTACGGACGATCAGGGTTGAACCGAACACTATGGAGAGGATGAACGAAAGATTCGTTATCGAAATGGTAACGCCTAATCTTGAAGGTTCCCAGCTCAGCATCGGCTTTCATATCGTAATCCTTGAACTTCTCGTGCTTCTCGTACTCGTAGTAGATAACACCACTTCCCATCTACGCGTGGGTTAAAGAAAGAAAACAGGGGTGAGAACCTATCGTTCCCAGTTGACTCCTAGGTCAACTACTCTATCCTAGGGGCTCACGTCACGTAGGTAGAGTAACAGATAGCAGCAGAGCACACAGCGAAGCAGATAGCGATAGCGATAGCAGATAGTAGAGCAAATAGTGAAGCAGACAGAGACTCAAGAAGAACGACACGGACGAACACATAAGGTAAAACAAAGCAAACAAACAAGGAAAACAAAAAAGCAAGGCAAACAAGACAGACAAAACAATGAAATGCGGTAAACACACACAATCAAATGCTCAAACAAGTATGATGAATGCCTGGTCCTAAATGCAGGCCATGAGCTCATGCGTCGGTTTACTTCCCGCACTCGACGATTACTTAGGATCAACCCAAGTATGGTTTACTACTGTCAAATGTCGTGGACTTTGGCTCGTCCAAGGCGGCCATGTTCCGTTGGCTAAAACACGTAGCATACCACGTTCCGTTGGCTAGAACATATGGCATAATGGTATCCTAGGTACTTCAAATAATCATGGTGAGGATCCCGTCACCAGCAAATAGCTCCGTTAAGTAAAGAAACCGCATCGACAGGGGAACAGGATGATCGTTACAGCCTTTCAGGTAGCTAGCCTTTCAAGCTTAGTTCTTAGACAAGCGGGATAACACCCAGCCCTTGTAGCTCTTATCACATAGTCAAGCGGGACAACACCCAGCCCTTGCAGCTCTTAGCTCATAGTCAAGCGGGACGACAGCCAGCCCTTGCATTAGCATTGCTCTAGCTTTAGCTTTAGCCTCACAGCTTAGCATAGCTCTTAGCGTTCACCGGTTCGTTCCATTGAACCATTAGCCGGATAGCATTCTGTAGCCGGATTAGCCTTTGGTCTACATGACTTAGCTGAACCAAGCGGTCTGACAGCGACACAAGTCCGATAGAACCGATACTTGGTCGGTTGCCATACCAATCCATTTCAAGGGATTAAAACGGTCCAGAACCATGAACCATTCCCAAGAAAGGAACCCGGTTCGATCGTCGTGTCCCATACCATCGCCGAACAAACCGAATCGGTACCAACCGTCACATCTAGGTTTACTCACTCAAGTTTGGGGCTTTCTCATTACGTAGCGTATTTGTGCAAAAAGCTTTACTTTACTCTTGAGGCTTTTACTTCTCAGTTTCATATGATTCAATTATGAGAGCCTATCATAGCTAAGTGATTAACAGATTATGGATATCATTCTTCGTGGCTTTTATTAACTTATAATGTTTGCACTTAGCTTGTATTCTTAGTAGCTTATGTTCATATATCTTATTAGACTATTTTCGAAAGCTTTTCTTTAGAACTAGATAGATACATAAATATATTTTATCCAAAATATTTATCATTCTTAGCGCTTAGCTTATCATAATATCAAAATACTTTTGGCTTTAATTTTATACTAAAATACTTTATCTTTCGAAACCCTTATAGGGATTATTTTGCATATAAACTTACATATACTTATTTACATATGTTATTAGTTTCAAAAGCCTTTCTCATATTATAAATACTATAAATATATTTTCTCCAGAACATATTTATTTTATAAGCCATTATCTTTTATTATTTAGTATCACTTTCATTAACATGATTATCCTCATTAATTCTTTTATAACTTTTCACTTGTAATTATCATCATTTTTAATTATTGGCTAGCTTCAAAGCCAACCGTTCTCTTTGGATATTTTATTTGGCTTTATGTATATTTTATTATTATCTCATTTCATATTCATAAAACATATTTCTTTAGAGAAAATCCAGAATCAAGGCACTTGATTTAAATTCCATTTTTACCATCGAGTTACTTTTCCGAAAAACCAAAATAACACTAGTTTACTAGAACTCGCATAGAAAATACATTTTAAATCCTTTTCGACTCAAACCAAGGCCATTCATTTTCTAACACTTATATCTACCCACTGTAAAAAAAATAGTTTTGCCATATATTAATTGAACAATCATGCTACCTGCACAAGTGATTTGATTAACCAAGTGCAAAACCAAGTAAATTAACAATGACAAGCCCACTCTCACTACCAAGCGCATGTACACGCGCTTTGCTAAACATGCGTTTGAGTTCGTAATGAACTCTCACTCGTTTCATTCAGTTTCAATTTCAAATGAAAATTAAACACGAAAACGTTCAATTTTAAATTTAAAATCCATCAAATTCGGAAACAGAATCAACAATAACGAGAATTAAAATCTTCAGATCCATATCAAACACGTTCAGAAATGAAAGGAAGAGAGAAACCTAAGCTCAACGCCGATTCAGAAGCTACAACACTTGAAATCGAAAGGTAAGCTTCTATTAACATTAGATTTTTACTACATTTGGATTATTCTCACTTGAAACCACTTAATTATTCTTTTTTGTGCATTTTAGGTTAGTTTCGATTTCGTTAATTGAGTTTCTGTGTGCATTTTGAGTTAGGTTCGTCGTTATTAGGTTATTCTTTGTACGCATTTTGAGTTAGATTCGTGGTTCTAGGGTTTTTTTGGGTTTTAATTGCATGATTCACGATCTGATTGTCTTGCTTGATACTTGTATGCATTCTGAGTTGTTATGTGTGTGCGTTTTGAGTTAGATTCGTGGTTCTAGGGTTTTTTTGGGTTTTAATTGCATGATTCACAATCTGATTGTCTTGCTTGATACTTGTATGCATTCTGAGTTGTTATGTGTGTGCGTTTTGAGTTAAATTCGTGGTTCTAGGGTTTTTTTGGGATTTAGTTGCATGATTCACAATCTGATTGTCTTGCTTGATACTTGTATGCATTCTGAGTTGCTATGTGTGTGCGTTTTGAGTTAGATTCGTGGTTCTAGGGTTTTTTTGGGTTTTAATTTCATGATTCACGATCTGGTTGTGTTGCTTGATAATTGTATGCATTCTTAGTTGCTATGTGTGTGCATCTTGAGTTAGATTCGTGGTTCTAGGGTTTTTTTGGGTTTTAATTTCATGATTCATAATCTGATTATGTTGCTTGATATTTGTATGCATTCTGAGTTGCTATGTGTGTGCATTTTGAGTTAGATTCGTGGTTCTCGGGTTTTTTTGGGTTTTAATTTCATGATTCACAATCTGATTGTCTTGCTTGATACTTGTATGCATTCCGAGTTGCTATGTGTGTGCATTTTGAGTTAGATTCGTGGTTCTATGGTTTTTTTGGATTTTAATTGCATGATTCACAATCTGATTGTCTTGCTTGATACTTGTATGCATTTTGAGTTGCTATGTGTGTGCGTTTTGAGTTAGATTCGTGGTTCTAGGGTTTTTTGGGGTTTTAATTACATGATTCACGTTCTGATTTTGTTGCTTGGTATTTGTATGCATTCTGAGTTGTTATGTGTGTGCGTTTTGGGTCATATTCGTGGTCCTTAGATTTTTTTTTGTTTTAATTGCATGATTCAAGATTTATTTTGCGTTGCTTGATATTTATTTGTATTATGGAACAATATTTGTACTTCAACATCAGCAACATCGTCATGATGGAATTGGTTGATTCTTTCGATACACGTGACAACACTATCAAGACGTATCAGGGCTCATATAAAGTGGACGTAACAAAGATCGATCATACGTTGGGATTAAAATCAAGAGGGCCGACATATCGCCCAAAAATGCTGAAAAAAGACACACCCGCCGATCAATATGCTGCTGTCGATGTGTTCAGAAAGAAGAGCTTGGCCCAGCTGAGGGGAATGGTGAAAAGCATAAAAATGGACTCGCCAGAAAACATTACAACCTTCAAGAGAGCATTCATTCTGTACATCTAGAAAGCTCTGTTGTGTCCAAACAATTCCGGGCCTCTTGATCCGAAAACCTTGACAACGGTTCTTGATGTCAGCAATCCAAGAGAAATGAATTGGGCGAGGCATGTCTTAGGCTATCTAGTCCAATCGATCAAGGATTCAAGAGCAAAGAATAAAAAAAGTGTTGATGGTTATGTCTTCGCTTTGCTAATCATCTATTTACAAGAAACACACTTTGAAGAAGGATGTCAACATGAGGAAGCTCAACCTCTGTGGATAGATTACTGGAAAGGGGAGACACTACAAGAAAAAATCAAAAGTTGAATTTAAAGATCCTATTGTAAGCTTATACTTCTCATTCTGCACACAAATAAAATTCTAAACTGCAGTCAAATTTTTTGATGTTTATATAATTTTGTTGCAGGGTCTGGTCGCGCAAGCTAGGGAAAGGACGCCTAGAAAAACACAGAAAAAACAACCACAAAGGGCGTGCTACCAAAAAAGGCGGAAGCCTTGGGTAGACCATTGCCGAGTTCATTGGAAGCCAAAGGGCAGATACTCGGGAAGAAGAAACACATCGAGGAATCTGATTATGAATCAGAACCTAAATATGAATCTGAATCGGAGGATGGATCAAATGCAGAAGATGATGCAGAGGATGGATCAGATGCAGAACATGCAGAGGATGGATCACATGCAGAATATGGATTAGATTCGGAAGCAACAGTGTATGAAGATCCAGCGTAAGTAATTTTTATCTAGTTCCTTTTTATTTGTCTGCATTTGTGTGCATTTTAGCATATTATATGTGTACACTTTAAAATACTTTCTATAATGTTTTTAAACAGTTTAGGGAGAATGGAAAGAAGAACAGAGATGAGACATGAAGGTAACGCGGTCAATGCTGAACCAATACCACCGCCACCTCATCATGCTGAACGAGAGCGTAACGTTGCTGATGCAAGAGTGGAGACTGCTGCGGACTCTTCTAGTCAATGTACCGTAAACCTCTCTAGCGATGACAACTTGACGCCCAATGCTGAATACGTGTAAGTAATTTAAAATCCAATACTTATTTTAATTATGTGTGTGCATTCTGGAACGTTATTTGTGTTCATTCTGGTTTAACATTGCTGATATACAATTTGGTTGAAGTCTTGTTCCAATATTTGATACCCGAATGCGTTGATGGTTAATTGTGTGCATTCTGGAACGATAACTGTGTGCATTCAGGAACATTACCTGTGTGCATTCTGCATTGTTTTGTTTATTTTACTTATTTCTTTTTTCATTTAACTACATTCCAATTACTTAGTTTGAATACTTATTTTACTTTTTTTTTTCATAATTTAATTTACAAATTGCTTTATCTACATGCAGCACTACACTTGGTGATTCAGAGAGCCAAGGAAATGAAAAAGGTGATGCTGCTGCTGCTGTTTCAATGGAGGATGCCGCTAATCCTCCTTTCAATGCTTCTGATGCTATTGCTGTTTCAACGGAGGGTGCCGCTAATCCTCCTTTCAATGCTTCTGCTGCTGCTGCTGTTACTTCAGCGGAGAATGCCACTCCTCATCCTTTGAATGCTTCTGCTGCTGCTGCTGTTACTTTAACGGAGGATACTACTCCTCCTGCTATCAATACTGCTACTGCTGCCGCTGTTCCTTCAACAGAGAATGCTACTCCTGCTTCTATCAATACCGCTGCCACTGCTGCTGTTGCTTCAACAAAGGATGCTACTACTGATAACGCTGCTGCCGCTGCTTTAACTGAGGAAGCTACGCATAAGGATGATGGTACTGATGATGCTGCTTCAATGGACATTGATGATATTAATATCGTTGAAAAAGAGCGAACAATGTCGCCGGCCAAAGACATGTAAGTCAAAATAAAAACTCGTTTTTTACTTGCAATTATTTGTGTGCATGATGGCTTCGTATGTGTGTGCATTGATGCATGAGCATCATTAGTGATTTTAATGATTCATTTCTTGCAAATTAAGTAACAATTAGCTTAATACTCAATCAAATTCATCACTTTCATCATCATAGCTTTGAGTATTTGAATTCATTGATGGTTGCAGGAATTGAAGAAAGATTAATAGAGAATTAGAAGAGAAAAGAATTGAAGAAGAATTGATCAAGACAAACCCAAAACAATTAGAAGAAGTTGAGGATTAATTGAAGAATTTTTTATGATTTTTGAAGAATTGGAAGATCACTTCCAGTAGGCACCAAATTGGGGCGTTGGAAACGCCAATTGGGGCGTTTTTACCCCAATTGGGGCGTTGGAAACGCCAGGCTGGGCGTTTTAACGCCACAGCATGACCTTTGCCCACTAAATCGATGATAACTTGAGCTACAGAGGTCCAAACGAGGCAGTTCCAATTGCGTTAGAAAGCTAACATCCAGAGCTTCGAAACGATATATATATATGTCTATAGTGGATAATTGGTTTGAGCTTCGAACAATCTCACTCTTTCAGCTAGTAAAACTAACGTCAAGTTTGGCGTTCCAAAACGCCACTCCACAAACAAAACGCCAGCCCACGTTAGGAAGACTTGCTCCACGTTTTTGAACGCCCAAAGCCTTAACTTGGCTCATGTGAGAACGCCCCACTTGGCGTCGATAACGTGGGTGTCTTAACACCTACTGGAAGTTCATCACCATTCAATTAAATTGGTGAAAAATGGTTGTTTAATTAGAAGATGTAATTGGTTTAATCAAGGGCTTAATTCAAGGGATTGATTTGTAATTTGATTAGTAAAATCTCCTAGAGATAAGATAGAAATTAGATTAGCTGATTAGATTGGATTTGATTTGATTTGATTTAATTTTGATTTTAGATAAGTTAATTAGTATAAATAGGTTTTAAACCACTAGGGTTTGAGACCTATCATTCATCCGTAGATCATTGTTATTATTTTCAGAATTATGTCTAGCTAAACTCCATTGTTGAGGATGAGGAGCTTTGTTCATCCCGGCATAGCATACTAATTCAAGTTTTCGGTTTTCTTCAATTTCAAGTATTGATCATAATTCAAGTTTCAAGTTTTCTGTTCTTCATTGAGAATTAGG
>JASCZI010272954.1:6532-17378 GCA_036250425.1 Stylosanthes scabra | reverse complement strand
TCTTTTTCTTTCTTTTTCGGATTTAACGGGGGATTCCTTCACTTTGACGTTGGAAAACCCCATTTTCTTTCTTGTTGTGTGTTTCAGTTGCTTGCATGCAAGGAAAGTTCATTCTATTTGCCGACTTTGTGATAAATCGATTAAGTTTCCCTATGGCGTTGTTTAGAATATTCTTGTAAAGGTGGGAAAGTTCGTTCTCCTTGCCGACTTTTTGATCTTAGATATGGGGAAGAGTCTAATCCCTCCATTATTCTAGGAAGACCCTTTCTTGCTACAGGGAGAGCTCTCATAGATGTACAGAAAGGTGAATTGACATTGAGAGTTCATGAAGAGGACATGGTGATCAATGTGTTCAAAGCTATGAAACACCCACAAGATTCTGATGCTGAGGGTTGTATAAGGATTGACACTCTTGATATGATGATTCAAGAGGTGTGGGAAGAACATGCTGAGATGAAACGCAATAGAGATCTCTACTTTCCTGATGAAGAAGTGGCCACAATCACTGATGCCACTAACTCAAGTGAAAAAGAGGCAGAGAAACCCAAACAAGAGTTGAAACCTCTCCCTCCCAATCTCAAGTATGCTTATCTTGGCATGACAGACACTTTTCCAGTGATTATCAGTTCATCCTTGAGTCAAGTAGAAGCAACTGCACTTCTCAAAGTTTTGAGTAATCATAAGACTGCACTTGGGTGGACCATCAGTGATTTGAAGGGAATCAGTCCCTCTATCTGTATGCACAAGATTCTAATAGAAGAGGACTCTAGATCGGTGGTGCAACCCCAAAGAAGATTGAATCTTATCATGAAAGAAGTTGTGCAAAAAGAAGTGATGAAGTTGTTAGATGCTGGTATTATTTATCCTATCTCTGATGGCTCCTGGGTTAGTCCTGCTCGAAAATGAGCTTGATCACCTTGCATGTTTTCGAAATTCATGTTTTGGGTGATGATCTAGCATGCGTAGAGCATGGTAATCGAAGCCTATGAGCTTACAACTCCGGTAAGACGTTCCAACCCTAGCTTTGCTCTTCTTTGAGCCCTAAGAATTGATAGGTTTTGGGTTTTTGTGTGTTTTTGTTGTGTGTATGTGTTGTAGGTGTTAGAATATGTGTGAATGAGAGTTGGTATGGCTAACTAGAGCTACGGGTATGATGTGGTGTGCTTGGATACTCAATGGCGCAAAGGAAATCGCGTGTGAGCATTGAGCTTGGCGTCCAGGTACGGGTTTAGATTCATTACTGCAATAGGTAATCTGGTATGAGCACCTAGGCCAGTGGAACATAGGACGCCATGATAGGTTGAGTAAAAATGGAAAGATAAGGATAAAAATGGATAAATGTGTATGACAAGTGTGTGCTTGATGAATATGATGATGATGATGATGATGATGAATGATGATGATAAATGATGATGAATGATGATGATAAATGATGATGAGTTATGATGAATATGATGTTTGATGATGATGATGATATAAGGCCGAGGACCATGTGAATTGTGAAAAGGAAAGAGAGCGGCTATACATGAGGCGGTGTTTTGAGAAATGAGGGCCCGAGGGGCATTGAATTGTGGAGAGAGTCCTAGGAAGGTTTTAGAAGAGGTTTTGAGAAGGAAAAACATGTTTTTGGGAGAACTTCGGTGAGCCGTAACTTTGGTTTTAAACGTTGAAAATGGTTTCCAGGAAAAGGTTTTCAAAGCATGTTTTAAGCTTAAGAAAATGATTTTGAAATGGTTGAAATTGGCCTTGGGATCAAAGAGTTTGAGGGTTTTGAACTTAGCAATTCTGCAGAAATGCAGCAGAGCCCCAGAGAATCGATTCTCTCTGCAACAGAGTCGATTCTCCGAGCTATTTTCCTAAGAAAAATGGATTTCGAGAGCAAAGAGTCGATTCCCATGACCTGAGAATCGATTCAGAATGTCACAGAGGCCAATTGACCATCACATGAATCGATTGTAGCCCTCCAGAGTCGATTCAAATGATGGTCCATTCTTGAAAAAGTTTTCTAAGTATTTCGAATTGATTTGGAGGACTCGTAGAATCGATTCATATGTGGACAGTAAGGTTTTGGTTTTGAAAGGGTTGCAGGGAATCGATTCGGCTGATGCTGGAATCAATTCTGGGTTTTGAATTGGTTTAGAACGGGACCCGTGCGTCGATTCAGGGATTCCAGAATCGATTCACTAGTGTCCAGGATTTAAATTCAACGTTCAAAAACTGCCTTAGAGTCGATTCTTCTTCTTCGAAATCAATTCTGAAGGTATGTCTTGGTTTTCAAAGTGATTTGGAAAAGGTTTAAGGATCTCTCGCACATTGTTTTATGAAAGTGGATGATACGACTCATGTATAGAGCTTTAATCCCCTCGATAGGAGGAAGAATGTCACCATGTTGACATAACGTGAGCCAAAGTGACAGTGGGGGCCTGAGGGCTGACGACCCGGCTTACGGCAATAGCTGGCTGCCAGCATAGTGCGTGCCATGGGGGTCAATAGGGCCAAAGTCCCGGCGTACCAAATTGAGAAAGGAGGAAACCCCCATATATATATATATATATATTGAGAAAAGAACGTAAATGTTCGGGGCAATGAGCGAGTTGTCCTCGGGGAAGTGCGTACGGTAGTGATCCGGGATATATACTGGATCGGTCGGGTTGGCTAATGGAACCAAACGGGTGAGCTCATCTTAGCCGTAGGATCAGGCATTCATCATTTGCATTTGTTTGACATTGCTTGGGTGTGCTTGTTTGTAAATGTAACTGCTACTTGTTACCTGAATGCTTGTGTTTATGTGCTTTCTCGTGTATGTTTGTGTATGCTTGCTCTGTTATGAATTAGAAAGAGGTAGTAACTTAGACAAAGACGATGAAAATGATAAGAAAAGGAAATGAAGAGATTTTCGGGTTAAAGGGCTAACCAAATGAATGAAATAGAAAATGGATGTGATAGGGACTAATGAAATGGGTTAAGGGTTTGAGAGTGGCATGATGCGCGTGCAAGAAAAGGTAAAACCTGAGTGCCGAGTAGGATTGCCCCGTATGGTCCTACTAGCTTACTTATTGGGGTTTTGGCGCTTTATCCGTACTGAGAATCCATGGGTTGGGCATTCTCATTCCGTATATTTCAGGCTTTTCAGGTACAGGTTCGAGCTTGGAAAGTTGGCGAAGTAATTCTCCCGGCGTGTTTGGTCTAGCTTCTCCGCAAATTAAATCTTATGTTGTGTTTTGTCGGAGAGTTAGTGAAGTTTGCCCAGAGTATGTGTTAGGATTTAGAACGTTGTGTAACGAACTTGGGCTTCGCAGGTTCCAGTCTGTATATAGAGTCGAACCATTTGGATATATGTATGTACTATTATGTATTTTGGTGAAAACAAGTATTGTATATTGGTCATTGGCTCCATTTTAATAAAGAAGTGTGTTTTATGTTAAAAACGTACCTTTTTCCCTCAACGGCTTCCGAAAACCCTAGTATTTAGTAGAGTCGGCGTGTCTGTAATGCTTCAGAATTGGTTAATCCGGTTCACGACGTGATTAGCTGATTTTAGGGTGTTATAATTCTAGAGAAGACTGTGAGTGTTTCAAGAAAAGATTGGTCAAGGAAGCTTGATGATGCTCTTTGGGCCTATAGAACAGTATTCAAGACCCCCATTGGGATGCACCCTTATCAGTTGTTGTATGGAAAATCTTGTTACTTACCAGTAGAGTTGGAACACAAGGCTTATTGGGCCCTCAAATTTCTAAATTTTGATACCAAGCTGCAGCAGACAATAGACTTCTGCAGCTTAATGAGTTAGATGAATTCAGAACTGAGGCATACACTAGTTCGAAGATCTACAAGGAACGAACCAAGAAGTGGCATGATAAGAAGATTCAGCAGAGAGTGATTGAACCGGGACAGAAGGTGCTTCTATATAATTCAAGACTGAAATTCTTTCCCGAAAAGCTGAAGTCGAGATGGTGTGGGCCTTTCACTATTGTTAAGGTGTCCCCATATGGTCATGCTGAGATTTAGAATGACAAGGATGTCCCCATGTGGTCTGATAATGTTGTGTTAACTTGTTTGCTAGGGTATCCTATTACAAATGTTGTGATTTAGTAGAGGTTCCTATTCTATTAATTTCATGACAAATTACAAGGACTTGGTTGTTGATTGGTTGCCGTAGCTTAGCTAGTAGAGAATTTCTATTCTATTACACAACAGAGAATTTATGTCCTGTTGTCTTCTACTAATGTGCTTGGAATTGTTGAATTTTGTTTTGTTACAGGAGGTTCTGTTGCTGGGTTTCCACATAAATAAACAGAGATATTCTGTTTTGTTTATCTTTCTTTCTTTGCAGAGAAATTCAGCAGTTCTCACAAAGATTTATTTGTGTGGGAGAGATATTATGTTTTGCTAACAAGGGAATTGTTGCATTCTGCATTGCATTAGCATGTACCTTATTTGCTATCTTCATATTTCATCTCATGTCTCCTCACTAAGTTTGGTGTCTCACCTTGCATTTCATGACAGCATCTCATGCATTCATGATTACTTGGATTCTACATTAAAATAATGTTGTGCATACAGTTTCAAACTAAGTGTAGTGTTTCTTGATTAATCTCATGTTTTGAAACTTGCTTGAAACTAGTTTGATGTGTGTGATATTAGAATTATTAGTCAGGTTATGTACCTAGGGTTAGGGTGAGTTTTAGTTAAGAAACAAAGGCCATAACTTAGCCTAGCTTCTCAACCTAGCCTATCCGACTCCTACCCGTCACGTTTGGGCCACGTCCCATACGTAATCCCAAACGTGAGCCATCCCCCATGCACGTCCCTGAAACGTGCTAGCCACCACGAGCTCCCTGCACTCACCATAGTCATGTTTGGGCCACGTCCCAAGCGTGACCCCAAACGTGACTCTTGTCCTCTCGCCCCTAACCATGCCCAACCTCACCAACCACACCGCATGTCATGTTTGGGCCACGTCCCAAGTGATGCATGGGCATCATTTTTTATAGTTTTTCTTACTAATTCATGTACAATTCATTAAACAATTAGCAAATCACCTTATCAACAATCACCTTATCAACGCCTAGGTATGTAATTTCACGCCTAGGTGCCACTGAGCCAATCTCCACAAATTCCCAACCACACACTCACCCTCCCCCAAAAATACTTACACTCAGCCAACCAACGCCTACGTGTGACAACCTACGCCTAGGCGTTGGCACAATACCCGAACCCTTTTTCCAGCATCACCCCATTAACCCCAACCAACCCTGCATCACACCTAGACGTGCCAAGCAATGTCTAGGCATGTTGATGCCATATCCCATCACCCCCCAACATGAAAGCCCCAACGCCTAGGCGTCAGAAGTAACGCCTAGGCACCAGCAAACCACACAGCTCACATCCTGCATCACGCCTAGACGTCGCCTAGACGTGCCAAGCAACGTCTAGGCATGTTCCCTTAACCTACCTTAGCCACACCTCAACGCCTAGGTGTCCAAGAGCCACGCCCACATTAAATTCCCCATTAAATTCCCCATTTCTTCAACAATCCCCACACCCCCACTTCCACCAATCACAACACATCCTTGGATTACACAACCCTTACCAAACACTCCATTTAACCCACACCTCACATCCCTCACCCATCAGAAACCTTAAATGCCTAAGCGTTGTACTACCCACCTCACACACTCAAATTCTGCAGAACTCACATTCTGCAGAAACACCACCCTGCCCCCTAACACCATTCTCTGCCACTCTCACCCACTCAACATCACCACAAAACAACTTACACCTCAACTCTACCATTACCTCTCACACTCTCCTTCATATTTCTGCATAACCCACCTTTCATACACTAACACCCTTTTCTGTAGAATCCATCACTTTGCTTGAGGACAAGCAAACCATCAAGTTTGGTGTGGCTCGTTCATCCTTCACTCAACATGTCTTCTTCATCATCTTACTACCACAATGAGCATCTTTTCAGGGCTCCTCATCACCAAGAAATATACCAAAAGTATATTCACAGAAAAGGAGTCACACCCGAAAAGAGCTTTGAGCTTCAGGAAGGCCAATACCCTGATGTTGGTGAACAAATCAGACTTCGAGGGTGCGGGAGACTTAGCAAGCCAAGGACAAAGATAAGAAGGGATTTGGTGCTTGAGTTCTACACTAATGCAGTGAGAACCGAGGAGGAGCTTGCAAGTGGAGAAGACTATCCATATACAAGCTTTGTCAGAGGAAAGGAGGTTGATTTCTCTGCAACAAAAATCAGAGAAGTGCTAAGGATTAAGCACATGACCTTGGGTGCTGAAACTGACTTTTAGACAAGGCAATATGAGGATCAGAGATTAGATGAGGTGATTAGGGAGATTTGCATGCCTGGAGCTCAATGGAAAATGAGTTCTAGCCAACCCCCTTACCCAATCCAATTGAGGAGGCAGGACCTCACACCAGTGGCAAGGGGGTGGGCAGAATTCATTATCCACTCAATGATATCAACAGGGAATAAGTCAGAAATAACAGTGGCTAGGGCAGTGTTGATTCACTCAATAATCAAAGGGCATGATGTGAGGGTTGAAGAACTAATTGCTGACAATATTGCTGTGTTGGTTGAGGGAGTGCAAGGAAGGAGTAAATTGTGTTTTCCTAGCACAATTTACAGACTCTGCAAGGAAGCTCGAGTACCTATGGGGGAATTCAAAAATACTGATCAAATTCAGATTGCAAGACCAATTACAGCAAAGGTAATGACAACTACAAGGGGGAGAATCATCAACCAACCACAGAATCAACTAATGGAAGAAGATGAGGACAACTATGATGCTGAAAATTTGTATACCAACCATGAACAAAATCAAGAAATGCATTATGATGCTGAAATGCATTATGAAGCTGCCAAATACAAAGAGCAACCGAATTTTGAGGCTTATGAATCCAACTTCCAGCAATACAAAGAGGACCAGCAACAAGGATTCCAATTTCTCAATGAGGAACTAGCAAGCATGAAGATCAGACAAGAGCAATTCTTTGAGAATATGCAAATGGCTCAAGCTCAATACTTGGAAGAGCTTAAGTCACTAAGGACAAGGCAAAATGAAATGGTCAATCAACAAAATAACTTCTATAGGCAGATCAAGAGGGAGCAAGAGAAGACCATCAAGGAGATTGAAGAAGTGAAGAAATTTCAAGTAAACCTAACCTTGATGGGAGCTCGGAGGAAATTATGTTGCTGTTTTTGCCTTTTTTTGCTTATGTTGTTTTGCTTTAATGAAATGTACTTGTTTTATTAAGTTAAATTATGAATGATATATCATGCATTATTATGCCTCTTAATCATTGCTTGGATTTAATTAAGTTGAAATCATGAATGAGAAATTTGTTTAGAGATTAGTGGAGGCAAAATGAGAATGATTGATGACTAATTTCTATTCTTTGAAAGTTAAAGACTTAAGAAAAATTTGAGGATTTAGAAAAGTTTGTAAGTAAGGCTTGTTTGATTTCTAACTATGTGAAATACCAATAACAATGAGGAAGATCCTTTGATTCATAATAAGAAGCTAAAGGCTCTGAGCATCAATGGCCAAAAAGAATTGAAAAGCTAGAAAAAACTGGATTATGTTGGGGATAGGCTAGGGTCTAGGTCCAATGGAGTGCTTCATCACTTGGCAACTTGAGCCTAAAAACTCGGTATTGTTCGACCAAAGACCTATTCTAAATAGCTGCCTTAATAAGACAAATGAGCTAAAAAAAAGTAATAGATTTGAAAGGCTAAATGCTGGTGTTGAAATGTCATGAGATTGGCTTGAGCTAGTAAATCCAATGGGGTGCTTCAACACCTAGCAACTTGAGCTTAAAAACTCGGGATTGTTGATTGAAAAACTCATTCTAAAGAGTCTTCTCATTGACAAGACAGTTAGAGTCAGAAGTAAAGAAAAGGAGAGAAGGAAACAAAAGCTTTATAAGTCTAAGAACTATCAATGGTCAATAGATGATGAGGATTGATTGAAGTTAGATGTTAAACTCTAGACCCCATGGCTGGAAACAAAGAAATTTGGATTGAATTTGACTTGCTTAGGGACAAACATGGTTTAAGTTTGGTGTTTTGATGCAAGGGCATCATTTATAGTTTTTCTTACTAATTCGTGTACAATTCATTAAACAATTAGCAATATATTCATAGTAATTTGTAGAAAATCAAATTAATTAGATACTTTGAGTATTTTGTTAATGTTTGATAGGAAAAAGAACAAAAGAAAGCTTGGAAAGCAAGAAAAGAGGAAAATAGAGCTATAGGGAAAAAACAGAGCTACAGTGACTCAAACAGAGGACTCACGCCTAGGCGCCACTACCCACGCCTAGGCGTGGCCGAGCCATAAGTACTATTCAGCCTCATCCAACACCCAACGCCTAGGCGTGATGCTAGACGCCTAGGCGTGGACGAAGCAACAAGGAAGATGACCTTGCACCAAGGCCTCAATGCCTAGGCGTGTACCCAAAACGCCTAGGCATGAATGTGTCAAGCTCGAGCTCAACTAATCAATTCAACACCCACGCCCAAGCGCCCAGTGCAACGCCTAGGCGTGACCAAGCAGCAAAGCAAAGGAGCAGCATCATGACGAGCCACGCCTAGGCACCAGCACCAATGCCTAGGCATGAGTGAGCCAAACCTAGGAACATAGGCAGAAATGCCTAGGCGTGGGCTTTCACCACTCACCACGCCTAGGCCTAGTTTTCTAGTGTTGACTTGGTCCAAATTACATCTAATTTCATTTGGGATCGATTTGTATTTAATCTAAGTCTTGTAAACTATAAATAGGTTGAATTTTCAGAATCAAAGGACATCATGACACAATTTTGATTCTGGAATTTCATTCTACATTTTCTAGCACTTAGATTTGATCCCACATTCATTTTCTCTCAATTTTTGCAACCTTTGAATCTCAATAAAGGTACTTGCATTTTCCAGAGTTGATTTCTCTCTTTTCTCTCTACTTTGTTCATCTTTCTTTGAAGTTCTTTGAATGTTCATCATTCAAGAACCATCTTCATAGCATTCATACTTTCAAGATTCATAGTTTTTATGAGTTCAAGAACCAACTTCAATACTTTCTTTGAGTCATTAATAATCATGAGTGGCTAAACACATTTAAAGATTAAGGAAGAGGAGCTCTATTCTATGGCAAATTAATGGAATAACCCATTAAATTATTCTACATCTTGAAGCTTATGTCAAACTCATTGGATCTTTCTTGTTCATCAATCAAAAGGCCTGGTTAACCGAGAGGTATAACTTCTTCCTACTTTTGGTTTAATTTCTATTCTAGATCATGAGATTAAACATATTATATGATGGTTTATGCGTTTCTTTGTTGATGTTTGATTGAATAAGTGACATTTAATTTGGTCTTGCATTGATCTTGATAGCATAAACTAGTTCAAGAATGATCTTTCACATGTTTTAATTTCTTTGCATTAGAGATGATGAATTGATGATGTGTGCCTTTGTATGAATCTGAATTTTGTCACATAGATGATTGATTTGCTTCTTGATTGATTCTTTGTCATTAATTGTATGATCTTTAAAGATTTGATGCATAATTGGATCTTTCATGTTTTGAATTGTTGAGTTTGAGAAAATAGGCATTCAAACATATTCAAGAATGATTCATAGGACATTACTATCTTAGAGATGAGCATGTGATGTTGTATGCTTTAGGATCTTTGATAATTTAATGAGGTTTCTTGAGATATAATATGTGACATATTAATTCTTTCCTTGGATCTTGTTAATTGTTAAAGATTATAATCATGATGTGTGCATTATCTTTCTTGCTTGTTTGATTAGTCAAGAGATTGATGGTTGAATAGGTTAGAAAGAAACTAGATTACTAAGAGATTACAATTTAGTTATACTAGGATTCATGGTGATGTTTTGATATAACTTGTAGAAAATGAATAATGATGTTGGGTTAGGAAGTTGATTTGAGAGTATCTCCAATTCCTTAATCTTGTTCCCTTTATTGAATCTTTCTTTGAGTACTTGAGTACATTTGCATGATTAGTAGCAGTAATTGTTTAAAGATTCGAGTTCTTGCATGATCATGTATGTTCTTTGTTGTTCTTGATTGCTTTCTTGTTCAATTTAGAATTAATTCTTGATTAATTCATTAAATCTAATTAAAGAATCATATTAAAAATATTGTTTAGACCCCTTTTCCTCGTGGGAACGATACCCACTTGTTAGTGGTACTATTTGATCCGATGCACTTGTCGGAGTGCTAACGAATCGGTAAGGATTTGTTGCATCAAGTTTTTGGCGCCGTTGCCGGGGAGAGGCTTAGTTTAACAATATTTTCTAATTGATTTTTTGAGCTAGATTTCTTTCACATTCTTTTTCGGATCTAATTAGAGAATTCCTTCACTGTGACGTTAGAATTCTCTCGTTTTTGTTTTATGTTGTGTTTCAATTACTTGTATGCAGGGAAATAGGGACAAACAACACATTCAATTTGATCTGGAAATAGAATGAACTCTTAGAAAATTGAAAAAGAAAACAAGACAGCAAACACATACTAGTAGAGAAGAAGAAGAAGAAGTGGTATTTAAGGAAGTTTAAGAGAATATGGCTGTGGAAAACAATAATGCACAAAGAAGGACTCTTGGGGACTACACTATACCAAGTACTACAAGTTGTGGAAGTAGCATTGTGAGGCCTACAGTTGAAGCAAACAACTTTGAGCTAAAACCATGTTTGATACAACTTGTGCAACAAGAGCAATTTTTTGGGAATTCTCTAGAAGATCCGAATCTCCATATTGCTAGCTTCCTACATATTTGTGATACCTTGAAGTGA
>JASCZI010272953.1:2841-18760 GCA_036250425.1 Stylosanthes scabra | reverse complement strand
TGAGTGATTTTGGTTGAGAACTTTGGTCAACTTGCTTGTCCGAATCCCCTTGGTTGCTGCCTTGAACAATCTTCCCACTTCTAAGGTTGATAGCCTTGCATTCCCCTTTAGGATTCACTTCCGTATCACTTTGGAAAGCTTTGGACAATGTTGTAGAAAGTTGCTTGGCTATTTGCCCCATTTGAGTCTCTAAATTCCTTATAGAGGATTCATGATTCCGGAAATTGGCTCTAGCTTCTTCAATGAAGTTGTTGGTTGTTTGAACAAAACCGGTCGTGGTTAAGGTGAGCTTTTCCAAAGCCGCTTCAAAGGAATTAGCTTGAGGGTTTCGGTTGAGGTGGTGGTATGGTTGTTGGTTGAGGAAATGGTGGTCTTTGAAAAGGAGGGTAAGGTGGACGATTTTGAAAGTTGCTCCTCTTGGATTTTGGTTCCCTCCCCAACCAAGGTTAGGGTGATTCCTCCATCCGGGGTTGTAAGTGTTGGCATTAGGATCTTGATAGGGCTGCCTTTGTTGGTTTCCCATGTAATTAGCTTGCTCCAATGGTTGATCTTCTCTAATAAGGCAGCAATTATGATTCTCATGAGGACCCCCACAAAGACCACATGTAGTTGAGGTTTCCCCTTGAGTTCCCATGGATGCCACCTCTAGTTTCTCAATCTTCTTGTTCAAGTTGGTAAGTTGTTGAGTTATTGCCTTGTTTTGAACAAGAATTGCATCCATTGTATCAACTTCCATGACTGCCCTCTTCATAGACCTATCCGATGTGAACATGTATTGATTATTTGCCACTAGCTCAATCAATTCCATAGCTTCTTCGGGTGTCTTCAATTGCAAAGAACCACCAGCCGATGAATCTAATAGGATTCTAGAAGTATTAGAGAGACCATCGTAGAAAGTTTGTAGTTGCAACCATTCTGGATACATGTTGATTGTGCACCTTCTAATTATGTCCTTATACCTCTCCCAAGCCTCATATAGGGATTCACTATCCTTTTGAGAGAAACTCTGAATATCATGCCTCAATTTTGCCAATTTTTGTGGAGGGAAGAACTTTGATAGAAACTTAGTTACTAGGTCCTCCCATGTAGTGATGCTTCCTTGGGGTTGAGAATTGAGCCATTGCTTTGCCTTGTCCCTAAGAGAGAAAGGGAAAAGCCTAAGCTTTATGGCGTCGGATATAACCCCATTGCATTTCAAGGTGTCACAATTATGTAGTAAACTAGCAATATGGAGATTTGGATCTTCTTGAGAATTCCCAAAAAATTGCTCTTGTTGGACAAGTTGTATCAAAGATGGTTTTAGTTCAAAGTTGTTTGCTTCAACCTTAGGCCTCACAATACTACTTCCACAACTTGTAGTACTTGGTATAGTGTAGTCCCCAAGAGTCCTTCTTTGTGCATTATTAAATTCCGCAGCCATATTCTCTTGAACTTCCTCAAATACCACTTCTTCTTCTTCTCTAGTAATATGTGTTTACTGTCTTGTTTTCTTTTTCCATTTTCTAAGAGTTCGTTCTATTTCCGGATCGAATTGAATGTGTTGTTTGTCCCTATTTCCCTGCATACAAGTAATTGAAACACAACACAAACAAAAAAAGAGGGAATCCCAACGTCACAGTGAAGGAATTCCCTTATTAGATCCGAAAAAGAAAGTGAAAGAAATCTAGCTCAAAGAATCAATTAGAAAATATTGTTAAACTAAGCCTCTCCCCGGCAATGGCGCCAAAAACTTGATGCAACAAATCCTTACCAATTCGTTAGCACTCCGACAGGTGCATCGGATCAAGTAGTACCACTAACAAGTGGGTATCGTTCCCACGAGGAAAGGGGGTCTAAACAATATCTTTAATATGATTCTTTAATTAGATTTATTGAATTAATCAAGAATTAATTCTAAATTGAACAAGAAAACAATCAAGAACAACAAAGAACATACATGATCATGCAAGAACTTAAATCTTTAGACAATTACTACTATTAATCATGCAAAAGAAATCAAGAATTAAAGAAAAGATTCACTAAAAGGGAACAAGACTAAGGAATTAGAGATACTCTCAAATCAACTTCCTAACCCAACATCATTATTCTTTTGCTACAAGTTATATCAAAACATCACCATGAATCCTAGTATAACTAAATTTTAATCTCTTAGTAATCTAGTTTCTGCTTTGCTCCTATAGCTCTGTTTTTCTCTTTCAACTCTGTTTTCCTCTTTTCTTGCTTTCCAAGCTTCCTTTTGCTCCTTTTCCTGTAAAACATTAACAAAATACTCAAAGTATCTAATTGAGTTGATTTTCTACAAATTACTATGAATATATTGCTAATTGTTTAATGAATTGTACATGAATTAATAAGAAAAACTATAGATGATGCCCATGCATCAATACCTGAGCAAGAACGAGAAGAAGACGACCAAAGAAAAGAAAATGATAGAGTAGAGCAAGAGAAGCATCCACTGCTGGCAACAGCAAGAAGAATCAACAATTTTCTATTCAAATTTTGAATTGCAAAAAGAGAGATTCCACAAAAAACATTTTCAAATTTTGAATAGGAAAATTCCCACTATATCCATTTTATAAATTTTTATTCTGTTTACATACTGGGTAATTGTCCATTGGGTAGTAACTTTTATACTTTAAAAGTATAATTACACTTTTTCCTATCTAGTTACTACCATGGTATGAATTTTTAGATTTTAATATATTGGTGTATTTGTTCATTACAAAATTTAATACTTCTCCAATTACTACTTGCCATTTGTCGATCAAAGAGGTTGTTAGTAGTCCCTTTTAATATAGTAATATATAATATATACTACCTCCGTATATTCCATTTACAACAAGAAAAAATATAAACATTATTACACAAATTTAAACATCAGCACATAAATTTTATTTTTCTGTAATGATGTTTACATTTTTCCGTGTTATAAATGGGATGTACAGTGGTACAAGTAGTACAGTGTACACGTGTGTATATATATATATATATATATATGAATAATGTTATCCACACACCCTATAAAAATACAATTATTATAAGCAGACCACAAAAAGTAAAAGGTAGTTAATGTTTGATGTAACAATGACTGTATTTTATACGGGTGTCAATCAAGGGCGAATCCAGAACATTGACTCTCGAGGGGCTGAAAGTAAATTAAAAGTGAATAGAGTTGAGTCGAGCCCGGCCAAAATCAAGCTTAGCTCACGAAAATGGAACTTGACTCATGGCTTAACTTGACTCATTAATAATTAATAATTTTATATAAATACGTCATCATCCATTAATTTTTTATAAAATAAACAAGATATTACTATTTAGACATAACAAAAAAAATTAATATATTATCATATATTTAACAAACATATATTTTATAAGTATATATGCTTAAAATGATAATATTTATTGTAAGTTAAAAATATAAAATACATTATCTAAGCTCAAACTTGATTTACTTAATATATAATCTTAAATTTAGGTTTAAACTCATCGTGTTACAACAAACTCAAGAGCTTCGCCTACCGAGTTGTTATCAAATCGAGTTCAAATTTGCTCATGAGTTGCCTTAACTCACTTTTAACCTTAGCCAAAAGTATACAAATATAAAATAAGATTTACTAATATGTTATATGATTTAAAATACATTGTAAAGATATATCTATAGTAAATATATATCACAAAATTAATTGATAATATATTTTTAGAACACTTTATGACAATTTGAGAATTTTATCAAAATTTTATTTTTTTGATATTATTAGTTGTCATTTAATTATTAAAAATAGCTCATGCTTAGACTAAACATTTATTTGTACTATGCTAGAGATTAAATATATTTAATACGGATGACAATTTTATCGGACCCCACGGGGATCTACCAAAAAATTCGCGACGGAGAGTTTAATCGTTAAATCCCCGCGGGTACGGGGATCCGCCCTATAAATAAACGGGACGGGGTCAGAATTGAGGTATGTGTCTCACGGAGACCCGCTAAATCCCCACTAAAATAAAATTACAAAAAAATCCTTATAGATATATTGAATTTGTAATATATTATGTTAAATTTATATTAGATTTAGCAATTATTGTGATAGATTATGTTAAATTTATGTTTTGTTTTTATGTTTTAATAGTTAATATGTTTAATTTGGTTATGATGAATTGTTTATATTGGATTATGTTAAATTGTTATCAATAATTGTGTTGTATTTATAAAATAATTTATGAAAATATGATATCCATGGATATCCGCCTTTTCCATGGGGATATTTAAACGGGTCCCATGAAGGAGATAAGAAAGGGACGAAGAGCAAAAATATATGAGACGGGGAGCGGAGGAGGGGTCCCCGCCCATGGATCCCCATTGCCATCCCTAATATCCCTAATAAAATTATATAATACATAATTCTTTTTTGTGAAAATATATATTAACTATTATATATATATATATATATATATATAAAAATTTGGGGTGCGGGTTGGATTTTTTTACGTTTTTTTTACCCATGTTTTATCACAGGTTAGGGTAGTCCGTGTTGGACTCTAAATGTATTCCGAGTGTTAAAACTGAATAAGTTGGGCAGCATTTAACACTAACTAGGATAAATCGTATTCGGAGAAAATACTATCACGAAAGTTTGATAGAAACTTAGCATAGCATAGCCAATAAAAAACTATTTAATGTGAAATAAAATTTTATTTATGTGATAAATAGAACACCGGTTAAGATAGTCCGATGATAAGACATGATTACGCAAAAAGGTAAAAATTCCAACCCCTGCCTATTTCCGTAATTCTTATATTATTTTTAACATTTACAAAAGCTGGTATCCTAGATTTTTTATTGTATTTATTTAAAAAAAATTCGGGGATATATTTTGGAAAAAAAAAAAAAAGAGTAGGCTATCAAGTAGCTTATCAAAATTCTGACTCTCCCTCCAATCGTTCCTGCTCCCTCCTTTTTTAATTGCCATCAACTCCTCTCTCTAAAATGGCCATGGCTTCTTTCTCCCAAATCTCCGCGCGCTCTTTTTCTCTTCGCACTCACACCCAACCCAACTGCCACTATTACGGTCACTCTTCTCTACAGAGCTTCACCATCGTAACCCACCATGGGACCTTCATCCTTTTCAATTCCAAGCTCAGTCGCTCATGTGAACCCATTCTCACGCACACCAATTTGCTCCATTCTCAAGCCACCGTTGTTTTCTCAACTGGAAATGGTGGCGGAGACCCCGGGAGTGGCGGCGGAGGGGGCAGTAGCGGGGGCGGCGGTGGAGATGAGGAGGAAAGAGACATGAACAGGGAAGAGGCCATGCTAGTACTGGCGGAGGCTGGCAGGTCGCCGGAGAGTCTGCCAGCGGATTTGGCTGCAGAGGTGGCGGCGGGGCGGGTGCCGGGATTGATAGTGGAGAGGTACTTGGAGTTTGAGAAGTCGGTCGGGTTGCGGTGGTTGCTGAAGTTCGGAGGATTTAAGGAGAGGTTGCTAGCGGATGATTTGTTCTTAGCCAAGCTTGTCATGGAGTGTGTTGTTGTCATCTTTACCAAGGTTTCTTTTGCATTCTTATTTTCTGAATGTGATGATTGCTTCGCTAAAATAAGATAACGTTATGAACCAAAGACCAGTGATGCCTATTGAGTATTGACAAACAAAATTAGCGGTAAATATAAATACAATATCTCTCGTAAAACAAATTTTGTTATACTGCACTGAAAAAGTTCCATTATTCTTTTATTTTATTGACTGATTAATTATTTTATTACCATAGGTTTGTTTGATTGTTTTAGTGAAACTGAGTTTATATATATATATATATATATATATATATATATATATATAATCACAGACTTAATAGCTGATTTTTAATATTAATAAAATATATTTTATAATTTTATTTTGTAAACTTTCAATTCAGCCTCGGAAAGACTGATGCCACTGTTTATTCGTGGAAGAAAATGCTCCAAAATTTAGGCATAAGCAAGAGCATTTTGGGACATTTTGTCAAATGTCAAGCGTTATTGATCTTTGGGGTCACAGTTGTTTTTTGTTGGGAGAACGAAATTTTTTCTCTTTTGTGGGTAGACAATGGTGGTTCAGTGTAATTTTCTTCGACAGCAAAGGAACCCCAAAATGGGTTATTTATTTATTTTAAAGCACAAACTTTCCTCAAAGTTTTATCAAACCATGTGAACCAGCTTCTTGACCTCAAAGTTAGTTTGCAAGTTTGTTAAAGAGTTGTAGATATTAGTTTTTTCTGTTAGAAGCTTCACTAATTGTATTTAAGCCAAGTGGCACAGTTTAGTGTAGGATAAGCTAGTATATGTAGTTGTAATTGTGACTTTACCAATTGAGATTCACTAATCTAGTTTTCAGTCTCAGCATTTACAATTTTGGATTCAGAGGTCAGAAACTCTCTTCTCTTTTCTTAGCTCGTTTCCGCATTTCTCTCTTGCTGCTCATAGCTCGAACCCGTTTTTCACAAACCAAGCTGAATATGTGATAAAATTAGAAGGTACTGAGTATCTTTCTGGTACTTTGCTTCTTATTAGTCCTACTCCTCCGTTAGTTTAGCTTTTATTTTTGCACATAACACACTCCAGTTATTTCCCTTTTTGAGGAACCACCTCACAAAGATATTTTACTAGTCAGCGATGCTCAAATGATGAATTTTTGTTGTTGCTAATAAGCTTACTGTTAACGAAAGATATTTTACTAGTGATTAATTTGCTTGTATATTAGTCTTTTATGGACTAATTTGTCTTTGTGTTGATTTGTAAAGACTAGCTTGTCAACATATTGATTATTCGGGAATTTCAATAGAATTAATATATTTGAAGGCTAAGTGGGACTGTAGGAGTGTTGGTGTTATCTTTCAATGATCAAATTGATGTTTTTTAATGAAATTTTATCAGTTAATGTGTTTTCATTGGGGGTTTCTCTGAATAGATGCATCCATCTATGATATGAAATGGATGAGATGATCAATCTGTCATAGAGATATCTTGTGTGCTTTTTTCAGGCTGCTGCAGAACTGGAGCGGCGTAAAGAAAAATTTACTAAGGAGCTGGATTTTGTTGTTGCCAATGTGGTATGCTTGTGAACAATACAAATTCTTCTTTCTTTAGCTTTATTTTTTAACTCATGGTTATTACCTAAGAAAGAAATTTTAGAAATGTTTTATGTTAGTTCCTATAATTTCATCAATTTTTTTATAGATCTTTACGATTTTAAAGTTCATAATTGAGGCTCTATACTAGTTTAAAATTTTGTACTTAGATCTTATTGGTTATTATTTTTGACAAAAAATACAATAATTTTAGAATATTTGTTTCTAGAATATTTCATAATCATTCTAAATCAACCCACACAAATGAATATTCCAAAAAAAAATTTGTATTTCTAACCCAAAAAATAGTTAGAAAGGACCTAATTGAAGGGATGAAATTATGAACTTTAGATTTTAAGGACCTAATTAAAGAGACCCAATTATAGACTTTTAAATTAGAAGAATCTAATTAAAAATTTGATGAAATCATAAGACCTGAGTTTGAATAAACTTTCTAGAAATTTACAACCAGTTACCTAACATTGGGTTTGAAATGCTATGGCCTATGAAGATGATATTTGATAACTATATATGAAAGGCAGATTCTAGTATGAATTTGCTTAGGTGGCTATGGTGACTATATAAGTTTTGTTAATTTTAAGGTCACACTCTCTTTTACATTTTGATAATACTTTTTTCAAAAATTAAAAAGCATAGTTAAATAATAAAAAATGCGTTACTTTAATTTTTATCAACACTTTTTAAGCCACTGTAGTCACGATAGCGTAGCCATACTAGATGCACATACAATTCCATCTTTAACTTGATTTCTGATGTTAATTGAGAAAGACCAAGATAATGAAATTCACACAAACTGTATATATTTTAGGTTAATTTAAACTATATTTTACAATACATTAACATCAGTTATGGTGCTGCAAATGATGCTGTGCTACATAGTCAAAGTTGATTTTACAATGTCCAGGTGAATTTGGGCTAACTGGTGAAGTCTATAACTAAGAGCAGGGTTAGACTACAGAAGTTTGGTAAATTATAAGTTGTATGATATGATATGATATCTTAGTTCATGTTCTTAATATCTGGTTGTTCAAGTTTAATCATTGAAATGAGTCATATACCTCAACAGCTTAACATGCCATCTGATTGCTTCTTATCCTTCTTGCATCTATAATGAAATCTGTAACAAGAAATGCAGAAAAGGATACACAGTTGGAAGTTGGAACTACCAACTCTAGAGAGAAATCTTCTCTCAAACTCTAACTGAATTATTCACAATAAGAGACTGACCCAAAAGCAACTCTAACAAACTATTTATAGGTGGTTGGAGAAGACTAGCTAATCCTGCCAGCTCACCTAACTAACTCAAACAGCCCAACTTCTAAGTGAAAACTATTTCCCTTCACTCTTGTACACTTTTCCAACCTGTTATCATGCTGCTATCATATTCTTGCTGAAACATCAAACATGTATGGACTGATATATTATTGAAGAGAATAACTTGGTTGAACTTTTAGTTTCCTTGAGAATATTTATGGCAACCAGCTACATTCAAAATCAATGCAGATTGTTTATCCCCATTCAAAATCCCCTTGAGAATTCAACATTGTCTAATTTCACTCTTTAAATTAATCTTAGGTAACAGGCATTGTTACAGGTTTCGTGCTTGTATGGTTTCCTGCTCCGGCCGTTCCTCTCAAACGCCCTCCAGCAGTTAGTGCTGGACCTATTGCTAAATTCTTCTATGGCTGTCCTGAAAATGCATTTCAGGTTTGTGTTTTTTTTTTTTTTTGCATGTTTTTATTTTAGTTGTGATAAGCAGTTGTAGTACAATTAAATATTGATTAAATTTAAATATCCGAACAGGTTGCCTTGGCTGGAACATCATATACACTTATACAGAGAATAGGAGCTATAGTGGTATGTGTTGGATCATTTAAAGCTAGTGAAATAGTTATTTCCATGAAAGTGATGACTGTTTCCATCTCTTATACAGTGTAATGGAGCGAAACTATTTGTTGTCGGGACCAGTGCGTCACTGGTAAATTAGCACCTTACATTCTTCTTCTCAAAAGTGCCATTTTAGCTTGTTCTGTTTTTTGGGGATTTTGATTATATAGTTCTCTGCTTCAGCAGAAATTGCTCGAATTCAATTAGATCACTCTTCATTCCCTTGCTTGGTAATGAGGCTAAGCCTTTTTCTTTCTGACTTGCTTCCTACTCCACCTTTTTTGTAGTGTTTTTATCTTCTATTGAACATCCAATTAGCAGAAGTTAATTACTTAATGAAAACGAATAATAGTAGCTATATACTGGTGAATGGTGATGTAACTGGTGGGTGTGCCTTTTCAGGTTGGTATAAGCATCACAAATGCATTGATCAATGCACAGAAGGTTGTTAAAAAGAATTTGGCTGCTGAGATTGAAAACTTACCTGTAATATCAACCAGTGTCGCATATGGAGTTTACATGGTGGTGGTTAGCAACATCAGGTATTCATTTTGGCAAAAAGTTTTGATTACCAACATTTTTATAATGAGAAAGTTTAGGGGACAAATATAATTGGTGGCCAATGGGAGCACACAAAACCCTAGCTCCTCTTTCTTCACAAAATGCCTAGCCTCTTTCTCTCTTCCTTCCTCCCTCCACCGCGTTACCCTTGCCGCTCATTGCACCACTCTTCGTCGACACTCTTCTTCACTGCACCGTCGCCGCCGCTCACAGCACCACCTTCAAGATCTCTTCTTTCTCTCTTCCTTCCTCCCTCCACTGCCGGTACCCTTCTTCACTGCGCCGTCGGGAAGAAAAACACACATACAGACACAGAGGGAAGATGACGGTGCCGGCGGGGCTAGGTGCCGTCGCCGCCGCCATCGTGAAGAGAGACAAGGGAAACGGAGTGAGCGAGTTCGAAGGGAAAAAGGCAGAGCCATGGGAGGATGCGATGCGATGGAGGAAAGGTCTGCACCGCCATGTCATCGCCGGGCTTCACCATCAGCGATGCCGTCGTCACCTTCGTCATCCCGTCGCTATCGCCGTCACTGATTCGCGTAGATCACGTGGTTCTGGCGACCTGTTGGCTGTTGTCCTCAGCCACAGGTTCTTCCTCCTCCTCCTCCTTTTTCTTCTTCTTCTGGTTGTGGTGTTGGTGTTGGTGTCATTGTGGTGGTGGTGGTGAGGTGGTGGTGTATGTTGTTGTTGTTCTGGTGGTGGTGGTGGTGCAGGTGGTGGTGGCGGTGAGGTTACGGATGATAACTATATCCTTGTTTGGATGATAAGTTGACTCTGTTTCGGATGATAATTATATTGGTGAGAATTTAGAGTACGGATGTAATTGTATTCTGTTTCGGATGATAACTCGTATCTATTTCGAATGATAACGTTTTTTTTAGTTTCGGACGATAATGTTGGTCAGATAACTCCTACATGAATTTATTTGCTCCCTAATGGCTCCCTAATGTTGGTTCTGTAGCACTATTGTTTTTTAATCAATAGTAACCAACAAAATTAAAATACAATTACTTTTTTGGATTTATTATTTTATGGATTGAGCTTCTATTTCTTATTGGTTACTATTGACAAAAAGTTTATTAGCTTCCTATCATGATTCTTTCTGATTTAAGTACCAGAATTATATATAATAGTTATGCAAGCCAAAACAGAGAACATAATAGTTTATAACTGATTATAAACTCTGACTATTAACAATATGATATATATGATATAACATTAAGGTTTGATGATTTGTGTTTGTATTTGTGATCAGGTACCAAATACTTGCAGGAATTATTGAGCAACGAATTCTAGAGCCGTTGCTAAGGAAAAACAAGCTTATACTAAGTGCAGCTTACTTTGCTGTTAGAACTGCCAACACTTACTGGGGCTCTCTGCTGTAAAGATTATTCATTTATCTCAATTGATTTAATATTATTATTTTTATTATGCCATACAATGCATTCTCTAGTTTTCTTATTGCCTTTTTACCATACGTGTAAATAGGTGGGTGGATTTTGCTCGATGGGTTGGAGTGCAGAAGATAAAAGACTAGGCGTTATTGTGCATTACAATGTATAGCAGTGTAATCTCTACTTTGATCATGGTAAATTAGAAACTAAAGTGCCATGGGATAAAAGTTTTGAGGTAAATTTTTTTTGGTGACGAAGTTTTGAGGTAAATTGTGATTAATGTTTTATATTTCCATTTTATCGTGAGTTTTTTTGTTTCGTTTTTTCTTTTCTTTTTTTTTCCCCCCAAGAATTGTACGTCTTTGTTTACCTGTATATTTGATGATTCATTTCTATATTCCACTTGTTTATTCGATGATTTATTTACATATTCCATTTGTTTCCATGTATTTCTTTTCAAGGCAGTAACGCTGTCCACGTATAATTGGCCACTACATTACATGAGTATTGGTGAAAATTTAACTATTAAAAAAATATGAAAATGAATTTGAATACTGAAAAAAATTGAAAATAAATTTTTTTTTATAGAACAAAATTTTGAAGTTGAAAAAGTATTTTAATTTTTAAAAGATATACATTGCTTAAAATATAATAAAGAATGATAACTTGGAGGTGATTGTTCCCATACCTCATGATTTGGGGAGGAATTCATACTTTGACCATATGGACCAATGTATTATGGACATGTGGCATTATAAATCTTAATCAATAAATCATTTAAAATATTTTAAAAATTAGAATTTAGTGTATGTTAATGATATATGACATAGTATTTCTATATATGTATCTATAGGTATATACTATTAACCTCATGAGTAATCATAGTTAAAGATTAATATACTAATCTGAATTAAAATAAAATTAAATAAAAAAATTAAAACATTTGAAACCCTTTCATTACCCAGCAGCTCCTTCATCTCTTTTCCCCATTACGCAGTACTTGCAACCCTCTTTATCTTCCGTCACTACTCTTCATCTTCCACCACCACCCACCACCATCATTGACATATCCCCATCTCTCTGCATCATGGTTTCTCACTCTATTTGTCACCGCAACCTTCAAGGTGATTCCTTCTCTCTCCTCTTTGTTTCCTATGCTATTGTTGTTGTTCTTCAATTTAGCTTCCTCTGCATTTCTAATTTTGGATGTGCACAATAATTTCGTTCCTTTCTTTATTTTTTTAAGAAAAATAAGTTTTATTTTATTTTATATTTTTTGATGCCCATGATTATTCCCTGGTGTTTAGATATGTATAAAGTTTGTACCTTTCTCTTTCAATTCAAGAAGAAAGGGTAGGTGATATTTTGTTTTGTGAAGGGTCAAACTTCTTTTTGACTGAAGTGGCCGTGCAGTGCAATGAAAGAAGAAAGATTTTATATTTGATATTCAAGTACTATTGATCCATGTGCTTTAGTGTTCCTCGTGAATAAATTTTCAATGCCTGCAATATCAAACTTCTTTAATAGAATTGCTTATTTAATTGATTGTAGAAATTTTATATTTGTATCAACACCATTGTATTTTTCGGTTTATTATCAAAATATTTGTTTTGTAAATTTTGTTAGTATCTTAGTTAATTGTTATTTTTTTTATATAATAGATTTTTATTAGCAGCATGAATATGGATGACAAGAAAATTTCAAAGGCATCTCTTCAAGATGATGAGTTGTGTTTTGGGTATGATACTACTTCCGATAAAAAGGATGAATATATTATCAATGGTGAGGACCAAGTTAGTGAATCCACGGAGGTGTTGAATTGTAAATACAAATTTCAAGAAGTTGAGAAGAAGTTAAATGAATTAAACTATGACGACATGTGGGATATTGAGTTTGACACTGTTGAACAATGTTGCGATTTTTATAGAAATTACGCTAAGGTGCATAGTTTTGTCGCGAGGCTTGATGAAAAGGGGCATGATTTAAATGGAAATATTAATATGCGACAGATGGTCTGTAACAGAGAGGGTACTGAAAGAAGAAAATACCTGAAGATGGAGCATAGAAAAAGAGATCACAAGCCGATCACACGTGTAAATTGTCAAGCGAAGATTAAATTTCATGACCTCATCCCACCTAAGTATATCCAGTTTGTTCTAGCATATCGAACAATGACTAATGCTGATAAAGCACAAGCTGATAGTTTGCATTATTATGGTGTTAGAACTTGTCATATAATGGGATACATGGTAGCACAAAAAGGAGGTCCAGGTAGGATAGGCTTTACAAAGAAGGATCTATACAATCATTTTGACAGATCAAGGCGTGAGAAGATAAAAGATGGTGATGCACACGCAGCATTAAGTTACTTGATTTCTAAGGCTGACGAAGACCCACTACTTCAAGGTAAGTTTACTTTAAATGATGGTAAGCTTGATAATTTAGTGTGGGCTGACGGGTCTAGCATAACTGATTATCAGTGTTTTGGTGATGTATTGGCTTTCGACACAACATACCAAAAAAATAGGTATAATAGGCCATTGGTTGTCTTCTCCGGAACAAATCATCATGGACAAACATGTATTTTTGGATGTGGTTTATTGTCTGATGAGAAGCGTGAAACTTATGTTTTGGTGCTGAAGATGTTCCTCGATATAATGGGTAACAAACAACCTATAGCTGTGGTGACAGATGGAGATCTTGCAATGAGGGAGGCAATAAAATAAGTTTTGTCAAATGTTGCACATCGTCTTTGCGCATCGCATCTACATCGCAATGCTTGTGAAGCTATAAAGAATTCTGACTTCTTAGATGGATTAAAGCATTTAATGTATGGAAATTTTTTTCAGAAGAGTTTGAGAGTAGATGGCACAACTTGATATCTGAATACGGGCTTTCTGAAAATGATTGGTTACAGAAGACATACGGGATCAAAGAGATGTGGGCTTCGTCATATTTAAATGATAAGTTTTTCGGTGGAATCAGGACTACATCCCAATGCGAAGGTATTCACTCTTTGATAGAGAATTATATTAGTAAAAACTGTTATCTCTTGGAACTGATACACAACTTTAATGAAGCATTGACGCAGTATCGCACAAATGAGCTTTTATCTGATTTTAAGTCAATGTTTTCAGCTCCAGTGTTGACCACATGTCTTCAAAACATTGAGAAGCAAGCAGCTGATATTTTCACTCAAAATATGTTTAAAGAGGTTTGGTCTGAGATAGAAGAAGTTGGTAAGCTTAATGTTGTTCACCATTCAGTAAGCAACAATGAAGTTAGGGTGAGAATAAATAAATATAGGCATCCTGGAAGGGAATGTGAAGTGAAATATGATAAAGTCAGTAAGATATTTCCTTGTGATTGTCGTTTGTTTGAAAGTCATGGCGTTCCATGTTCTCATATTTTTTGTACTATGAGACATAACAGTCTAATTTACAAGAGGTAGACTAAAAATGCTAAAAAGGATTTTGTATGCTCAATTGCAACCGGGGATACTGACTCTGAAAATATTGTCGGTATTAGATATGGTGCTCTAGCAACGCTATGTTTTACATTATGTGAGTCGGCATCAAAGAGCCGAGATGACTTCATGGAGATTAGAGATGATATTTTTGGGCTAATCCAAAAGCTCAAACATAGACGTGATTTCGACTCCAAGATCTCAAGTAATGCAGGCTTGGTTGGTGACCCAACTGTTGTGAAGACAAAAGGAGCCCCACGTAAGAATAGATGGGCAGCAAAGTCCCGTAAGTGTTCTCATTGTACATGTCGAGGTCATATGATTCGAAGGTGTCCAGAACTATACGGTAACAACATGCGACATACTCATCAGAGCGATGAACTTGATGATGTGAAGGTAATTTTTATTTTTTGTTTTGTTTGATTAATATTCTTAAGGATTTCTTGCTTGATTGTTTTAATTTTGTCGACTATATATTATTATACTGTAGGATTATTCTGAGGAAGACACAAATCAGCAAAGCAATGATGAGAGTAATACTCATAATGCGCATCACAAAAGTTCTAGTGACAATGGAGTAAATGAATTACCTACACAAGCAAGCAAGAATGGAATTAAGGCTACCAAGGTATGCTAATGTTAAAAAAATATTATAAATAACTAAATAAATTTACGTTGACATAAATTAAAAATTAGTCTTCTTTATTATGATCTACAATTTTTCACTTATATACACATCACTTCTTTATTATGATCTATAATTTGCATAGTTGTAAGAACCGGCTCGGACCGGACGATCGTATTAGTTGATAAGCACGTTATATTCAATACTCAAGAGGGGAGGTGAATTGAGTATATAAGCAACAATGATAAATTTTCGCGGAAGCTTAAATTACTTTGAATTTAAATGACTCAAATGCTTGTACTAGTATTTTTCCAAGGGCTTAAGTCAATTCTTAAGTACTTACAAGGATCTTGTACTTTCCAAAACACTTGCATAAATATAAATGACAAGAATATAAATAAGTTTGAGTTGAGAGAGATAATACACAACGATATATAGTGGTTCGGCCAAACTCTTGCCTACGTCCACTCTTTCCTAATCGCAATTAGGAAGTTCAACTATCCACCAAGCTTCAATAGGTGCATGACAAACCTCTTACAAACACGAGTACTTGAGATACGCCTCACGAACTAGACCACACCATATACTAACCCACTCCACTCAAAGTAATCCCAACTTCAAAATTTTCCCTTGAGTGCTTAGTATACTCTACGGATCCTTACCGACTATAGTGTATACTCAAATCACATAACAAAGAATAGCTACACCACTATTCTTTCAAAATACAACATATTGAATGATTTTGAATTGCTCTCTAAAAGACTATGTGTATACAAATATAAGCTCTATGAACCAATCAACAATATCTCTCAAATTGTGTATAAAATCACTTTTAAATTGATATGAAATGAAAGTGTAT
>JASCZI010272949.1:0-17882 GCA_036250425.1 Stylosanthes scabra | reverse complement strand
ATTTCCCCTGACTATATCTATATGTATGTATGTGTACTTCAATAAGTAAACGATTTACGTTTAATGCGACAGGCTCATATTATATATCTATAATCATAATAAGCTACGGTCTTAGAGGTCACTGAAGGGTAACTCTCAATTACTAGTACTGCAACCTAGGAATTGGGATGTTACATTACAAGCCTCAAAAGCAAAAAAAAAAACATGATCATGCCCTACTTGATCTTTGATTAATCTAGGATTTAGTGGTTACTTTCGAGAGAAGAAAATGAAGGGAATCAAGGAAGAAAATATTTTGAGAGGATAAAAGGGGGGTAATTTTGAAAATTTTCTGAAAACATTTGGGATACATGTATGCATACAAAGAAAGATTAGTGATAAACCCCATTGTGATGGGTAATTTTATGTTCTAAATTGACAAAATATCAGCCTCTCACCACTTAAATACTTGTGAAACAAGCAAGATCGTGAATAATCGTTTCTTCTGACCTAAAGTGCAATTATCTGCTATTTTAGCCAATTTCTGCTATGGGTTCAACCGTTTCCCGTTCCGCTCGATGCCTTGATAAGTTTGTTCAAGTGTTTCAGGGTTTAACAGGCTAAGATCAGAACAGAAGTGGCTAAAAAGAGCGCGAGGAACGAGAAGATCACGAAGAAAAGCTTGGAGGGTAAATCCAATGTCTATGCGTACGCACCAAAGACTGATGTGCATATGCATTTCCATGAATTGGGTGGCACGTCCAGGCTGGAACCGGACCCTATGCGTACACACCTAAAGGTCCTATCCGTACGCACCAGTGGCCAGATTTGAGCCTATAAATAGAGGAGACCACACCCATTTTGGGGGAGCCCTCATACACCATTTATCTCTTAGTTTAGTTTAGGGTTCCTTTAGTTTAGCCATACTAGCCAAATATCTTACTGCTTTTCTGTTTATTTTATGTACTGTTACTCTGTCCATTTGACTTCTAGTTTTATTAATATTACTGCCGTTACTCTGTCCAATTAATTTCTCATCATGTCTCTTTACTGTTATGCTGCCTGTTTTTATTCTGCTATTATGATAACTGTTAGTAGCGAGTAGTGACCTTGTGTCCCGGCTATGGGGTGAAATGTGCGGATCACCTTAGTCGTTGGTCCCTAAGGGCAACAGATGGGAGGAACGGGGTTAATCTCGAGGCCATTAACGCTACGCCCCTGCTAATAATGGGAGGACCTTAACGATGCGAACTCATTGGGTGTGTACACACCATGGTGATAGTTATTCGAGTTTGTTGTAAGACCTAGGTCCTACGTTATTATATATGCCTAGGACTTTCGGATAGGGGTCAACTCTACCACTCGACCATTCGACAGTAGTGGCTAGTTTCCTTTAAAGTGATAGTCCATCTAAACTGGGACCAGCGGCGATCATAGGGACGCACGATATTTCAACCCATGGACGGGCACTCTTTAATAGTCTGCAATCTTTCTCTGTCTTTTTGTTCTGCTCTCAAACAAACAATCGCAACCCCAACTCTTTTCTCAACCAAACGCAAAAACACTGTTTTCATTTCCTAAGGAGAATGACCCGAGTCCATACTCGGTATTTTAACTGGTTGCACCTTGTGACACCTTTCTGTTGACGATCCCGTTGTCATTCTCATAGCTGGTTTGGATTCTTCTACAACGAAATCCTGTTTTTAACTTAAGGAACTCCGAACCGGCCGTGAGAGCGGCTGTGGGTGCGCGCGTCAGTTAGGAATTTGCACAAATTAGCATAATAAAAGAAAGGAGTGACAAAGACAAAAATACAAAAAGAAGAAGAAGTTTTACATAGAAGAAAAATTTTGTCGCTCCAAGTAACAAAGCTACCAAAATAAGCTAAGTGCATTTATCAGAAAAGAAGAAAAATGTATATCATGTAGAAATTGTGAGTCTAGTGGGCACATGGGAAAAAAGAGTGAAGAACAAAAGGGTAGGTGCATCCTAAATTAATCAAAGCATTCAAGTCTTTAGCTCACCTATCCAAACAAAACTTATGAACCTTCACCTTGGCCCCATTACAACCCCCAAAAGACCTTTTGATGTTATACAGATATATATCTTGATGTTGGTTGGCTAGATGAAGGGCAAGTTATGAAAAGCAAGATTGGAAAGGAACCGAGAGCCTTTTTGGCCTGAAACACTAAGAGCGAATAGAGCGAATACACGACAGGGAAAGGTTCTTGATCCTCGACTCTATAGTTTGTGACCTTTCATGCAATGTAAGTCAAATATCATCTTGTGAGCTTATCTGATTTGTGGGGTTAGCATTTACTAAAACGCTCTTGCTTGTTTTCTTGCACAGTTTTGTCTCCTTCTAATTTTCACAGTTTTATTCTCAGCATGACACTTGTGTGGTCTTTTCTCTAGTTCGATTTACTTGGGTATGAGGACATGCCAATGTTTAAGTGTGGAGAGGTTGATAAACCCATTTTTGATGGATTATTTTGTGCTTTAAATAAGCAATTTATCTGCCTCTAATCATTTAAATACTTGCGAAACAAGCGAGTTCATGAATAATCGTTCCTTATGATTTAAACTACAAACACATGCTATTTTAGCCAAATTTTTGCTATGTATTCACTCGTCTCCTGTTCTGCTCGATGCCTTGATTTGTTTGTTCAAGTGTTTCAGGTTTTAATAGGCAAGGATCGGAGCGGAAGTGGCCAAAAAGGGCGCGAGGAAAGAAGAGATCATGAAGAAAAGCTTGGAGGCCATAACAGATATCCATACGTACGCATTAAAGGAGTGGTGCGCACGCACCCTCCAGCATAGGTGTGTCCGCACATGAAGCTCGACGCGTACACGCCCACCATACTTGGGCGGCACGCATAACGGAGCTGATGGGTACCCATAAGCCAAGCAGTGTGTACACATCAAGACCTGGACAGTGCCTATAAATAGAGGAAGATCACACCAGTTTTGGAGAGCCCTCATAAACCCATTTTTCTTTTAGTTTAGTTTCTTTAGGATTCCCTTTAGTAAGTCACACCGGCCAAACATTTTACTACTTTTCCATTTAACTGTTATACTGTTACTCTGCTCGTTTTATTTCTGTTAATATTAAGTATTGTTACTCTGTCCGTTTATTTTCTACCATTTTGCCATTATGTCTTGATGTTATGCTGCCTGTTTTATTTCTACTATCATGATTACTGTTAGTAGTGAGTAGTGACCTTGTGTCTTGGCCATGGGTTGAAGTGTGCGGATGACCTTAGCTGCTGGTTCCTAAAGGCAACGGATCGGAGGAACGGGGTTAGTTCTGAGGCCGTTAACACTACGTCCCTGCCAATAACGGGAAGTCCTTAACGACGTGGATTTGATGGGTTATTCGAGTTCACCGAATAACTTGGATTTACGTTATTGAGTATACCTAGAATCTTCGAATAGGGGCTAACTCCACCAGTCAACCATTTGACAGTAGTGGCTAGTTTCCTTTAAGTGACAGTCCATCCAAACTGGGATCGGTGGTGATCGTAGGGATGCACAGTACTTCAATCCATGGCTGAGCACTCTTTTATCATTCTTGCAATCTTGTTTTCTCCGCTCTCTGTTCTCAAAACTCAAACTGCAACCCAAACATTTTCTCAACCGAAAGCAAACTTCAGTTTTCAATTCCTAGGGAGAACGACCCGAGTCTAGTACTCGGTATTTTTAATTGGTTGCATCCTGTGACACTTTTTTTAACTAAATTTGACAAGGTTCCCATAATACTGGTTCGGAGCTATCTGCAATGAAATAATGCTTTTTCTGAACCAGTCTCAGGGCTGCCGTCACAAGCTCAACCAACTCTTTTTCTCTCACGCACTTTTTTCTTCGCGTCGGGTTTCTTCTTCTTTCTATTCTCCTCCTCTGTTCCTTCTGCAACTTCTTTCGACGATGATGTCGACAACAACGATGGCGACGATAATGAGAAGGAGGAGGTGGAGGGGTAGGACGATGACAGAGAAGAAGATGACAGTAGAGAAGAAGAAGAAGGTGGATGATAGAGAAGAAGAAGATGAGTCAATGACAGTGAAGGAGAAGAAAAAGAAGACTATGATGACAGCGGTGGCGACAAGGAGGAGGAAGAGGAGGAGACAATGATGATGACAGAGACAGTGACGACGATGATGACAATGCCAGTAAAGAAGAAGAGGAAGAAAAAAAGGTAACAAATGAGGAAAAAGAATGATAACACAAGGAAGAAGGAGGAGGAGGAGGAGAAGGAACACAACAGAGAATGAGGATGATGATGAGGAGAAGAAGAAGATGAAGAAGAATAAGATGATAAAGAGGAAGAAGAGGAGAAATTTGTTTCTTTTATTCAACAAATCTGGTTTTGTTTTTAAAATAAATCCAGTTCTGTTTTTGTAATGAAATGTAATTCATTGAAGAAGATGAATAAGAAGAAAATATGAAATTCATTTCTTTTTTTAATAAATCTAGTTCTTTTTTATAAGAAATCCGGTTCTGTTTTTGTAATGAAATACAATTCATTGAATAAAATGATGAAGAAGAAGAGAAGAAATTTGTTTTGTAAACCCCGAACCTTCGATTAACCAAGATAGCACCATTAATTGATAATCTTTGTCAATTAAGCGCTGTAATTACGTTAGGGATCCAAACCCAAATAATGATGATAGCCACGGAATTTGGATTAACGCTAAGATATTCGGACTCAGTGGATTTTTCCGAGTGGAACCGATCACCCAGCCAGTTCAAGCTGCGCCGAAACTCGAACCGTTAATTCAATTGACGGTACTGGCTTAGCGCCGACGAGAATAAAAAAAGTGAAAACAAGGACATGGAAACAATCACAAAAATATTTAGAACACGAATGTAGACACCTATCTAAAATATTTTGGCCCGAGGTGGGCCAAATATGCAAAATTATCACCTTGCCCTCCATTAATAAAAATAAAGGGGCAAAGCCCTTTATTTCTCTTCATTCTTCTTCTTCATTCGAAGAAAGGAAGAAACAGAGTTGAGAGATATGAGAAATGAGAGTTGAAGGTGGTGGTGGTGATCACTATTCACCGACCACTTTCAGCGGCCATAACTTCCACACCAGAGCTCCGATTGACGCACCGTTTACAGCTACACGAAGCTTGTCACCTCCTCTATGTTTCTATCCTAACCTTGAGGTATGGGTATCATGTTTTCCCCCTCATTTCTTCTTCCCAAATCTGCAAAAACATAGGGTTCCATGGGTGTTCATGTTTTGTGATTCTTATGGTTTTAGGGAAGCTCAAGCTTGAGTAAGAGCTAAGAATCACCACCCACTATGTTGATTAAAGGTAAATGCAATCAAGTAAGTAGTTTTTCAAACCGTGGAAATCAAGTAAATTAGCCATAAATGCAATCTTAACCCTTATTCCTTCCATTTTCATGAACCCTAGATTTATAGGATTGGGGATTTTGGTGTTAAATTGTTTTTTTGGGTAATGGATGATGCTAAGACAAGGTTAGATGAGCTAGATGGAGCTTGGTGAAACTCAATGAGGTGATGGGTATGATAAAAGTGGACTTGGATGCTCAATGGAGCGGTGGAACCGCCTATGTGCAAGTTGAGCTTGGAATCCAGGTACGGTTTAGGACTCGTTAAAGTAAAAGATAATCTAGCATGATAAACTAGGCTAGTTGAACCTATGAAGAGCCTAAAGTTGAAATAAAATGAAATGAGACTAGGAAATTAGTGAAATAAATGCCAGGAATATGAAATGAATTGAATGATGTAAGATGAATGATGCTTGATGTTGAATGTTTGCAATTGATTGCTAGTGAATGATTGGAAATGTTTAGAATATGAATATTGTATGCCTAGCTATGAAATGATGATTGTGATTGTATAAAAATGTTTTAAGAACATGTTAAAATGCCTAGACATGAGATGGGTAATCAAAGTAGAGAGTTTTGAAAATGTATGTTTTAAAGGATGAGAAGATATTGGGAGTGTTGTGGAAATATGTTAAAAGCTTTAGAAATGTTTTGGAATGAAAATACATGTTTTCAAGTTTGGTCAAAAATGGTTTTTAGGCGAACTTCGGTGAGTCGTAACTTATGATTTGCTCTACGAAATGATTTGAAAAGTAAATGAATTTAAAGTTTGATCTCCCTTTTAAACGATGCTTTCGAAGTGGTTGGATTTGGCCTATGGAGCAAAGAGTTTTGAGTGTTTAAAGTTACAAGAAAAACTTTGAAAATTCTGCAGTTGCAGTATACTGCAGTGAATCAACTCTGCGTGCACAGAGTCGACTCATTGGACCTTCGTTTTGCACGAAATCATGTTTTGAGTGTTGACAGAGGCCAAATTTGACATTTTTAAGTCTCAGGGAATCAATTCTAGCCCTTCAGAGTCGACTCTCCTGAGTAGTTTTTAACTTTGAATATTTTCCAAGGGTCTCGAGTCGACTCGAGGGGATTCAGAGTCGGTTCATTTGTGAACAGAGACAAATTTGGTTTGAAAACGTTGCAGGGAGTCGACTCGGATGTATTCGAATCGACTCCACTTTTGAAAATGATTTTCAAAGAGTAATGTGAGTCGACTCGGAATTAACCAGAGTTGATTCACATGAGCCCAGATTTCGAAATTAGTGTTTTAAAGCCTTACAGAGTCGACTCTTACTCTTCAAAGTTGATTCTCTGGTCAAATACTTTGCTTTAAATTACTTTAAAGAACAAGAAGAGTTCTTCCACACCTCCTGTAATGAATTACATCTCATGTATAGTGTATTGCCTTAAGAGGGACCCTTTTTGTACGATATTGAATGAATTCCGGATATGGTCCTCTCAAGATGAATGATGAAAGATACGTGAGTCAGGAAGTGAAATAGGGGATTTTCGGCACATGATGATCACATGGAAACCCCAAATTTTGGAATTGAGCAAAGCGCTAGGGCGTACACGAACGTCCTCGGGGAAGTATGTGCTAAGAGTGATCCGGGATATATACGGGATCAGTCGGGTTGGCTAAGATAACCGACCGAATGAGCTCATTTAGCGATAGGGACAAGCACGCATCATATCCATTTGTGTGACATTGTTTGGTTTGAATTGATTGGTAAAAATTAGATGTTACTTGTTATATGATTGTGGTGACTATTTGTATGTTTTGTATGTGTTTGCGAAACCTCGGTAATTCAAAGTAAGGCCAAGTTATGTGTATGAGGAATAGATGAACTAAGGACTAAGGAAGAGGTAGATGAATAAAAGGATGTGGCGAGTAAACTTAAATGGGTAGTTCTATGGTGGATTTGTTATCTATGGCCAAAGATGAATATGATTTGACTAACAAATCACAAGGTGACAGATGGTATAACGATTACGCCTGCAATAAGTTGATGTTCAGAATGTGCGGAAAATGGAAACTTGTTATGGAAGGGTAAATCTGAGTTTTTGCCACCAAAAATGTTTGGGGATGTGTGGGTCGGTGGGCCACATAATTTGCCAACAAAAATTTAAAAATGGCAAATAAAATTGTTTAAAGACAATTTGAAAATTAAAACGTGTTAGCCAAAAAAAATGTAAAGGTAATGCCAAAAATAAAATATCAAACGTAAAATTTTTATAACCTTTTTTTCTTTTTCCCTCAAAAGCATCTAACCTATAGATAATCTGACCATGAAGAAGAGGAAAGATATAAAAAAAAGGAAAAAAACTAAATAATCCGTATATATATTCATAAATTAAAATAATATTTGGAAAATTCCAAATATGAAAATATCAAATTTAACACTTATATTTAGAGTTGTATCCCTCGTATTAAATCTCAAGAGTATTTAATATTAAATTATAAGTTTGTGTATTTTGTAATTTGAAATATTTAAATTATTATGTTAACCTACCTATTTTAATAGTAATGAAGTGATGTTAATCGATAGAAGATTGTTACGTACCAGCCCCAAGGCCCAATTCTCAAAAAATAAGGCCACGAATGAGTGACCCACAAGGAAAAAGGAATCACCTAAAATAGGAAAGATACGATACAATCCCAACAAATCCCACGAGGATCTCAACCACCTAAAGCTATAAAAACATGGGGCATCACCCCCTCAAGGTACATATCCTCTCACCCTACTCACCGTATTTGACCTAGAATCCCATAATCCTATTACTGGGCTTCTAGAGTTATTCATATCCACGTTAATCTCCTTCTCTGCCATAGCTCTCGGTTACGCCGAAGAGCTTGTCACCGAAGGCACACCTTCTAACCTCGAACATTGTGGCTTGGTAACCCATTCAAAGTCCTTTGGACAATCGTTAAGGAACCCGACCTTAACATTGGCGCCGTCTGTGAGGATCACTCATACTCGAGGGATAAGAAGCGTAGTGCTAGGAATTTGAGCGGAAGATGGAGGGCGAAATCCCAATCAACAACGAAGGGGGAGACGAAAGCAGTCAACCACAACCAACCCCGGAGAAAGAAGTCGACCAAAGGAACCAAACCATCCAACAACTAGAAACAACCTTGAGAGAACTCCTAGTGAGACAAACTCGAGAAGCTGCGATCTCCTCGGAAGCGGTGAAGCGAGCAGAAGAGCTCGTAAAAAGACAACAAGCCATCCTCGATGAAGCAGAAAGGAGGGAGAAATACAGGCAAGAGAAACTGAACGACAGAGTCCAAACCCTGGCGGACAACGGCAGCAAAATAGTAGAGTCAACTGACCACACGTGAAAGTCGTCCACTGTGGCAACAAAAGTACACGGAAGAGAAAAAAGCAAGCACGCGTTCTCATCTCACATCTTAGCCGAAGAACTTCCTAAAAAGTTCAAGTACCCTGTTGAGATCGAGCCTTACGACGGAACCACAGACCCGAAGCACCACTTGGATGCCTTCGAAAACAGGATGCTGCTTGTGAACGCCACTGACGCCATACAGTGCAAAGCCTTCACCATAACACTAAAGAAAGACGAGCTCACATGGTTCAACTCCCTCCCACCCAACAGCATTGAATGTTTCTCCGACCTGTCCGACAGCTTCATGAAGAACTTCACAACCCGGCAGAGACTCCCAAAAACCTGTCTGAACCTATATTACGTCGTACAAAAGCTCGACGAAACTCTCTGGAGCTATCTGGATCGCTTTAACACGGAATGTACACAGATCGAAGGACTGCAGTCACAGGCCGCCCTGATGGCCTTAGTCAAAGGATTAAAGGAGGACACATCCTTCCTAAAAAGTCTGACCAAAAGGCCACCAAAGATGATGGAAGAGATCCAAGAAAGATCCCAGGACTGCCTACAGCAAGAGGAAGGTCACACCGCCATGAATACAAATCGGAGTAAGAAAGACAATCACAAGAAGGAGTCCTTCCGAGATGAAAGAGGGCGAAGGGAGCATAAGCCCAACAGGTCGTACTACAACCCCCTCAACGTCTCTCTTGCTCAGATCCTGTACGAATTGTCTCAGGTCGAAAGGATGCTGCACCCAGACCCATAAAGAACGTGCACAGAGGAAAGCGGGGCTCGTACTGCAAATACCATAAGCAAAACGGGCATGACACGGAAGAGTGCAGAGACATTCTCGATTTTGTCAAGCAAGGATTGAAGAACGGGAAGTTCCGTGAATATACCAATAGACACAGGCACAAAGATGACGACAGAAGAGTCAAACAACGGGTGAGCAGCCCGGACAGTAAAGCCGACAAAAGGGGGGACGAAGCCAAGGATCGTGGCACACACCGCGAAATTGCAGTGATTTTGGGAAGTATTCCCAACGAAGAAAATCCCCCCTCAAAGAAAGCAGCAAAAAGGAGCCGGCACTCATGCCTAGCGGTGGAAGTAATGCCGAGAACTCTCGTAGGAAAGTCACCCCCAGAAGTGGTTTTCTCCTCGGAAGAAATCAAGCAAACAACCAGCAACATGAATCATCCACTGGTAATCTCGGTATCTGCCATCAACGCCAAAATCCGGAGAGTGTTCGTCGACTACGGAAGCTCGGCCGACATCATGTTCCGAAGGTGCTTTGACGCACTCGGGCTCACAGAAAGTGACTTGGAGGCCCACTCCGACGATTTAGTCGGATTCTCTAGAGAGAAGGTAACCCCAAATGGCTTCGTTACCCTATGGGTCACTATCGGAAACCCCCCGGATTCAAGAAATATACAGGTTCGATGGTTAGTGGTGAATCACAACTCTGCGTATAACGCAATCATAGGAAGGCCCACCCTGAACAAAGTAGGAGCCATCATTGCTATCTCTATCCTCACCATGAAGTTCGTCACCGACAACGGTGAGGTAGGAGTGCTTAAAGGGGACGTCTCGAAAGCAGAAAGGTGGCCACACTGCATAATTTCAAAGAACAACTTCCCAGATCTGCGAAGCCTGACACAATAGCCAAAATCAACCTAGTGGACCTCGAGCCACCCGGAAGAAAAATCCCAGAGAGACCATAGCCGGAAGGAGAACTAGACAGAGTACAGATTGGACCGGAAACAGAGCAGATCACAATGATAGCCAAAAACCTCCCGGAAGAAGTTAAGGCAAGGCTGACCCACTTTCTAAAAAGGAATGTGGACTTGTTCGCATGGACAGCAACTGACATGTCCGGAATTGACCCAAATTTCTCCAATCACAAGCTATCCGTCTTGCCCAGAAGTAAACCGGTAGCTCAACGACTGCGGCGCATGAGCCCAGAAAAAGCAGATGAGGTAAAAAAGCAGGTGCAGAATCTACTGGAAGCGGGATTCATTGGAGAAGTCAAGTACCCCACTTGGCTCAGTAACGTGATGATTGTCTCCAAAAGCAATGGAAAATGGAGGATGTGCGTGGATTACACCAGCTTGAACAAAGCATGCCCAAAAGATCCCTACCCGCTCCCAAGTATCGACGGCCTCGTAGACAGAGCTTCAGGCTACAAATTCCTATCCTTTATGGATGCCTACTCCGGATACAACCAGATCCGAATGTATCCCGGAGACGCGGAAAAAACAGCGTTCATTACCCCCGCTGGAAACTTCTACTACAAGATGATGCCGTTCGGGCTGAAGAACGCAGGCTCTACCTACCAAAGGCTCATGGACAAAGTGTTCAAAGATTTGATAGGAGGCATATTGGAGGTCTGTGTAGATGACATGCTGGTCAAGACAAAAGCTAAAAAGATCTCATCCCAAACTTAGAGAAAGTCTTCAGCAAGCTCCGACAACACCAAATGTGGCTCAACCTAGCTAAGTGCGCTTTCGCGGTCGAAGCCGGAAAATTCCTCGGCTTCATGTTAACTAGCCGAGGAATCGAGGCAAACCCGGAAAAATGCCAAGCCATCATCTCAATGAAGCAGCCGGAATCGCTAAAAGAGGTACAAAGTTTAACCGGAAAGTTAGCAGCACTCTCAAGATTCCTCTTGGCATCGGCAATAAAGGCAGCCCCACTATTCAGGTTAATGAAGAAGAATGCAGAATTCAAGTAGACGGATGAATGCAACAAAGCTTTCCAAAGCTTTAAAGATTACCTAGCAGCACCTCCCATCCTGGTTAAGCCGGAAGAAGGGAAGCCCTTGATAGTCTACTTATCCGGAGCATTGGTCCAGGAAAGAGGAAAGGTGCAAGAACTAGTATACTTTGTAAGCAAAATTCTCCAAGGAGCGGAATTGAAATATCAAAAACTGGAGAAGCTAGCCTTCGCCCTCATGGTAGCTGCCAGAAAGCTCCGGTAATATTTTCAAGCCCACCCAATAGTGGTAAGGACGAACCAACCACTAAAGCAAGTCCTCCAAAAACCAGATCTAGCCAGAAGAATGTTAACCTGGTCAATCGAGCTATCCGAGTACCACATAACTTATGAGGGAAGGAAAGAAATCAAAGGACAAGTGCTGGCGGACTTCATCGCCGAACTCACTTCCAAACACCCAATTGACAATAGCATCCCATGGGTTTTACATGTGGATGGCTCATCAAATGTAAAGGGTAGTGGAGGCGGAGTGTTGCTAGAAGGACCCGAGGGCATCGCCATTGAAATGGCCATAAAATTCCAATTTCAAGCAAGCAACAACTAGGCAAAATACGAAGCACTCATAGCAGGGCTAAAGTTAGCAAAAGAAATCGGTGTCCCCGAGTTAGAGGTTAGACCCGATTTCCCAAATCGTCACCTCTCAAGTCAACGGAAACTACCAGGCCAAAGACCCCAAATTGGCAAAGTACCTAGAAAAAGCACAAGGATTGCTGAGTTCCTTTCAAAAGGTCCAGATCAAACATATCCCCTGGAAGGAGAATGACCAGGCGGACACTTTATCCAAGTTAGCAAGCACCAAGCCAGGGGAGCAAATCGCACTCTTATTCAAGAGACCAAGGACATACCTTTCCATAGATGAAGTGCAAACCGTGTTGTCCATATCAGGAAAAGAAAGCTGGAGAAGCTCGATCTTGGGATTCCTCATGCATAGAACCCTCCCCGAAGACAAGGGCGAGGCCAACAAACTGAGAAAAGAAGAAGCAAACTACACCTTGATAGCTGGAGGCTCTACAAAAGAGGAATCATAACCCCACCTTAAAGTGCGCGAAAGAAGAGAGAATTCAAACAATTCTCTCGGAAGCACATGAAGGAGCTTGCGGACACCATCAAGGAGCCAAAGCCCTCGTAAGAAGAATCCTATTGGCAGGCATATAGTGGCCCACTATGAAGACGGATGACAAAGTATACGTCGGAAAGTGCCAGAGATGCCAAGAACACTCGACACTGCAGAAAGTGCCCGCAACAGAGCTGTCCACCATAATAGCTCCCTGGTCATTCGACAAGTAGGAGATCAATCTCCTAGGACCCTTCCCAAAAGCCCCAGGCCAAGTAAAATACTTGATCGTAGCAATAGACTACTTCACAAAGTGGGTGGAAGCCGAAGCCCTAGCGTCAATCACCGCGAGCCAATGCAAGAAGTTTGTATGGAACAACATCATCACCAGGTTCGGAATCCCAAGGGTTATAACATCCGATAATAGGACACAATTCGCGGACAGAAAATTCAGAGAATTCCTCGAAGGATTCCAAATCCACCCACAGTTCTCATCCGTGGAACACCCACAAGCAAATGGCCAAGTCGAAGCCATGAACAAAGTGATCTAGAACGGATTAAAAAAGAGACTCGATGAGAAGAAATGATGTTGAGCGGAAGAGCTCGGAAGCGTACTCTGGGCCTACAGGACCACAAAGCAATTGGCAATAGGAGCAACACATTTCGGCTCACCTATGGGACAGAAGCCATGATTCCCCTAGAAATAGCAGAACAAACCACTCGGGTGTCAGCCTATGACCCGGAAAGTAACCAGAGCGGAAGGGAAACAGAGGCAGACCTAGTCTCTGAGATCAGAGAAGAGGCAAGAATAAAGCAACAAGCAGTAAAAGCACTTCTAGCCGCCAAATACAACAAAAAGATCAAGAAGAGGGACTTAGAAAAAGGCGACCTAGTGCTACGACGAGCTGACATAGGAGGAAAGAATGCAGCCCAAGGAAAGCTAGGAGCATATTGGGAAGGACCCTACCAGGTGGTCGAAGCGCTCGGAAAAGTTGCCTACAATCTCAACACCATCGAAGGAGGCCAGGTTCCGAGAACTTGGCACATATCTAACCTCAAAAAGTACCACAAGTAATTGAACGTAGTAGCATGTACTCTTTTTCCTCCCATCTATTATTTTTTCCCAAAGCAAGGGTTTTTTGGATGGAAAGGTTTTAATGAGGCATGTAAGCGTTCCGGCCACACTGGCCGTCAAGGTTAATGAAACACACTCACTTATTCTTCAAGAACATCTATTTTTATTTATTTTTCCCTTATTGCAAGTTTTGTTTCGCCATCATACACAAAGATGCGCACAAAAGAAGACAAAAGCATTTCAAAAAAAAATGCCAAAGAGCCCGGGAGCCCTATTAAAAAGCGGCACTCAAATAACCCAAAGGGCAACACTAAAAGCGGACGAACCAAACTCCGCCACTCCACCCCGGACTGATCACCCAGGAGATGAGATGCACATACAAAAGCTTCGCAAAGATTAAAAATATCAAGCAAGTGGAAGACGTATATAACAAAGTCCCATGAAAAAAGGGACCCAACGCGAAATATTCAAAAGCCCCAGTAAAAATGGGGAAACCCAAGCAATACCAAAAGTATTCAAAACACAAAAAAAAAGTGTCAAAATGTTTACAAATTCAAGTGGGGCATCCCCCACCTTCCACCACAGGCTCCGGCTGCCCCTGGAACTCAACCTTAGGATTATAAATCCTCTTGGCCTTGGGATCCCAGCGGGTATCCATCGTAATCATCGAATAGTCAATGGCCAGATTCAAATGGCGAACCTGGTCCATCAAGATCTCGAAGGTCTCTTGGACCGTTTCTCAAGTCTCCTCCGCCAAACACCTCCACTCACCACGCCAAAGAACCGCGGCGGCCTCGGCTTCATCCAGTGCCGTCTGCTTCCCTTTTAAAGATTGAGTAAGGGACTCAACCTTCTTCCTTTCCTGTGCCAAAGCAGAACGGCAGGACTCGAGCTCAGCAACCTGCACCTTAGCCTTCTCCTCCATCTCTTTCACACGATCGAAGGCAGAGAGGCGCTCGCCCTCGGCACGCTTCAACTCCTCGGTCAGCGACTTGATTTTAGCATGCAAAAGGGGGGCCGCTAAGGCAGAATCCCTTTCTGCAGTAAGCACATCCACTTGATCCTTGGTGGCCGCCAACTCCTTCTCCAATTGCACCTTCGCAGCAAAGGTATTCTCCATGCCAACCTAAGAAAAAGCAAGATTGAAGTCAGCAAAACCCAAACATGACAAAAAATAATAACAATAACAAATAACGGAAGAATAAGCATGAAAACACATACCTGAAGGCAAGCGGTGAACTGGCAAGCAAGGAATTGAGCGGTCCCAAGAAGCTGCTCCGGGACCAAAGGGCCAAGAATTTCTCGGATGGGACCATTCGTAAGGCCAGCATCCAGAGCAGCCCAGAAATTGTAATCCGGGGGGAAGCGCGATCGATGGGGTTCACCTTATGCTTCCAGGAAGAGTCAGCCACCAAAACCTTCCGCTTCCGCCTTTTCTGCCTAAGATCAGCAGTCGGATCTTCTCTAACACCCTCCTCCCTCTCCACGGAGAAAGGCTTGGCAGCGGTGGCATTCGTCGGCTTCCCCGCGTTCTTAGAGGCACTAGAGGAAGGAGCTGGAGGAACTGAAGTGGCCAGAGTAAAAGCTGACGCAACCGGGTCGGATGCCGAGGCGCCGGAAGCAGCCGTCTGAGCCTTGGATGACGGAAGGATCGAGCGAGGACCCACCCCTTCCACCTCCTTCATCTTCTGCATAAGGCGGTCAAAATGACTCTGTTTCTCCATATCCTTGAGCAAGCTATCTGCAAAAGCCAAAATATTAAGAAGAAAACCCCGACAAACAAATCAACAAAAAACAGAACGTAGACATAGCAACAAAGGAACGAGAAAATACCAAGAAACGCCCTAACATCAGCATCATTGTGATCCAAAATCCAATGACACTTAAAGTTGGATTTTTTCCCCAGCCCGGCAGGAAGAGACTTAAGGAACTCGAAAGGCAAGGTTTCTAAGGGATCCAACGCAGTAACGCAAAAATCCCCCACCTCAGCATTCCAATACACCCACGGGTAAGGCGCACCTTCATCATCCAACCAGAACGGCCGCTTACCAGGAAAAGGCAGAACCTTAAAGTAATGCACTTAAACACTTGAATAGACTCTTCAAAAGAGTCAAAGAGCTTTCAACCTTGGTAGGCGCGGAAGGACATGATACCCTTTCCGGGGGGAGGAGCATGTAGTTGATAGGTGTAAAGAAAAACGCGGCACAACGGGCGGAAGCCGAAATGCAAGCACACCCGCTCAAAGGTGCGAAGAAAGCCCCGCCCATTGAGATGAAGTTGGCTAGTCGCCACTCGGCACCGTGACAGAACCTCCCTCTGGAAGTCTGTAAAGGGTAGCCGGACACCTAAACGAGTAAATAACTCCATATAAACCCACAGATAATGGGTCCTGTCCTCCTGAGCCCGGAAGGGCAACCGGTCGAAAGGACCAGCAGCCTCCAACACAAAATCCCCCTCGGCCGCCCGATCAACCGTCAACCTCATCTCACGGCGGAGCTCGGGAAGCAAATCAGCTTCCACCACCGAGGGCTGAGTAAAAATTTCCTCATCAACCCAACCATATAACTCCCTCTCGACCACGGAAAGCACTCGAGGGACACGAACGTTTTGACAAGATTTCTTCTTTGCCATTTCTCAAATAACTTAAGACTGCAAAGGAAGGCAGAACCCACGATCAAAAAAAAAAGAAGAAGCAGAGAAAGAATACAAACGATGAAGCGACAACAAGAGAAAACCTTGAAGGAAAAGAACGCCAAAAGCTGGGCAAGAAAATGCAGAAACGCAAGAACACACGGAGAAAAGCAAGGCGAAATGAGAAGAAGAAAAGAAAAGAAACTCTTGAGTATCAAAATGCTTCTTAAACACGCTTTGGAGAACTCAGGGGGCAAGTAATTGATGGGACGATTTCAGAAATTTTGAAAACCGCACCCCCTCAAAAAGTTAGTGAAAAGTCATCATTACCCTTCGACACGTCAGCAAAAAGCGAACGAAACGTTTTCTTCAGAGAAAGCAGCCACGAAAGACATGTAATGACCGGAATAAAGGAAAACAGAAAGCCACTGTAACTTAAGCAACTGGAAGGTTTGAGGAAAAACCACCCGGAAAGACATCAGAAAAATCACCTCGCAAGCTTGGCCCAAAGTAACTCAAGCTCTCGAGTGGGGGCAATGTTACGGACCGTCCTCAAGGCCCAATTCTCAAGAAATAAGGCCACGAATGACTAGCCCACAAGGAAAAAGGAATCACCTAAAATAGGAAAGATACGATACAATCCCAACAAATCCCACGAGGCTCTCAACCACCTAAAGCTATATAAACAGAGGGCATCACCCCCTTAAGGTACACATTCTCTCACCCTACTCACCGTATTTGACCTAAAATCTCATAATCCTATTACTGGGCTTCTAGAGTTATTCATATCCACATTAATCTCCTTCTCCGCCATAGCTCTCGGTTACGCCGAAGAGCTTGTCACTGAAGGCACACCTTCTAACCTCGAACATTGTGGCTTGGTATCCCATTCAAAGTCCTTTGGACAATCGTTAAGGAACCCGACCTTAACAAAGATTATGAAAAATATTAAGTGTATAAACATTTTTGTCGACAAAGTTAAGCTAAGTTACTTCTCTATTTTCTCTTTTTTTTTTTTTTGTTTAACTAATATGAGTAGTTTTTCTTGGGTTGGAACTAACTTATTTAAATTTAGTTGGCAAAAATATTTATACATCTAACATTATCATAATTTTTTCTATAATCGCAAAAAAGTTATTGGTTCATTTTGTTTTGTAAAAAAAAAAATTAGTAGAAGATTCCGAGCAAATAGCATCAGAGATCTTAAAGTAACGAAAAACAACAAGAAATTAAATGTTTATTATACAATAATACTAGATATATATTTATTTTACCCAACCAAATTCAACTAAGTCATTTATTTCTATTTCAAATAGAACGTTATATCGTTTGACATTAAATAATACAAAAACGAGGTTTTATTTGACATTGAAATGGTCTTCTATTAGGCATAAAAAAAGATGATTTGATTTAATTTAGGGTAAAGTACTATTTTAGTACCTAACGTTTGGTTCAAATTCTAAATTGGTCCCTAACGTTATAATCGTCCTATTTTAGTGTCGAAAAGTTTCAAATGTCTTACTTTTATCCCACCGTTAAATTTGATATGAATAATTAATGGAGAGAGCAATTGATGTTAGTTTTCAAACATAGCAGATACTCTAAACATTGCCATTACGAAAAATGTTAATTAGAATATATATATATATATATATATATATATATATATAT
>JASCZI010272944.1:8558-20603 GCA_036250425.1 Stylosanthes scabra | reverse complement strand
GCAACGTATTATATAGGATTTGATTCAGGACATTTCGATCATCGTTTTCCTTTTAGGACAATACAAACATTTTCCCTTCCATTTATTTTATTTCAGTGATTTGCCCCAATTTCAGCGCGGTGAGTTTTTATAATCCAAGAAACAAAACAAAATAGTTTACCTTTTTTCGGGTTGTCTTAATCAATTTGTGGATTTAATTTTGGTTTATCAATGAGCGGATAGTTCACAGTGAAAAAAAAATTTTTTTTCTAGTTTGTCAAAAATATTTCTAATATTTAATTTGATTCAATTTTATCCTAATATTTTTTATTAGTTTCAATTATAGTCTCTCAAATATTTAACCATGTTAACAATATATTTTCAAAATTTATTATCAATAATTTTATGCTAATATTTTTGATTAGTTTCAATTATAATTCTACGGTCAAATATTTAAAACGTGTTAACAATATGTTTTCAAAATTTATTATCAAAAATTTAAAATACTATTCACATTCGTTATTGACATGAAATTATCGTTCTTCTTTATTAAAATCACTCTTTTTTCAAACTCTCTTTCTAATCTCTTCCTTCCCTTCATGTTGACACTGATATCATCGTCATGACCTCTATAAAAATTCATCAAATATTCACATTTGTTAGTTATTGGTGGGTGGATGGTATATAAAGAAATGATAAAATTGTAAAGAAATTTTGATCATATGTTGACTATATAAAAACTTGACGATAAGAATAGATTTGAAATTATTCAAAAAAGTTATGAGTAAAATCGAATCAAATTAAACGAGAAGGGTATTTTTGAAACTTTTCACGTTGAGGATAAAAAACATATTTTAAAAAAAAAAAAAAAATTAGTGTGTTTGGTTTTAGATACTCACACTAAAACGGTGTAATCGAAATTTTTAAAAACAAAGACTGACTTTTTTTTCTTCGGATACCATGAATACCATCATTTAACTTTCGTTCTCTTATTTTATCCCTTCCACCACTATTGTCTTTGCTTCACCATCAGCAATGACACTAAAAGCTAGTAGGCCACCATGTCCTTCGGCAGTACCGCCACGATCTCATCAAGCTGAACCCAAGGGTCGCACTACCGCACCACCACTACTTCACATCGTTGCCGACTCAAACACCATCAACAAGACAACCTTGTATTCATCCACTCTAATTCCATAAAAAACAACAATCTGATCCTCATCGACGGGAAACCCAACCCCCAAAACCAACCACAATAACACAAACTCTTTAAGCTTCTCTAGTTTCTCCATCTGCAACGACAAGATAAGATTTCTTTCGGTGTAATAGCTTCAGGTGACCCTTCTTGTAAATGATGGTGAAGATTCAACCAATTCGAAGCAAAAAGAAGAAGAACAAAATGATGAAGACTGAAACTTGGCCTCTATTGAAGAACTTTATTTTTGAAGTTCAAAAGTCGAACCCTTTTATCTTGGTACCGAAAGAATGAGAGAATGAGAATCATAGGATCGAATCTTTAATTTGAATCCTTATATTTAAGTTGACAGTGATGAATGACGATTATTACTAATGATAGGATAAGATGAAGTAAATGAGATTTTTTTTTATGAAAAAAAAGAAGAGTATATTATTAAACAAAGAATGAAAGGTTTAGGTGCGAAAGAAAGAAGAATAGAAAAATTAAATAGAGGATATTATTTTATTTTTTAAGGGGTATTTTAGTAATTATGTTTGTTTTATTCTTTATATTTATCTTAAATCCCAAAAGATTTAAATATTATTTATATTATTCTTTTAGCCAACCACAAAAAAAAAAAAAAAAAAAAACTATGGGCACTAATAATTTTGTGAACAATAATCAACATTTATTTCTTAAATTTGGATTATTAGTTTTAGTATTTTGAAGGGATAACTATGATTTTGGTCATAAAGGTTTAACTGAAAAATTAATTTAGTTACAAATGTATTTTAGGCTAAAAATTAATCACAAACGTTATAATTTATATTAAAATAGTCCGAATTGACATTTTTACCCCTCTCCTCTCTTATGTATCTTCTACTTCTTTGTTTCAAATTGGTCGGTTCACTGAAAATCGAACTAGATCAATTTATTATTATTATTATTATTATTATTATTATTATTATTATTAATTCATTATCATTATCATTAGAAAAAGACTACGAAACCAACACATTATGACTAATAGGGAACCAACATATATTACGGATGATAAGTTATATAAATTTTGAATGATAACTTATTATTGGATATATGAGTTACGGATAATCACTCATATAATTATGACTAATAGGGAGCCAACATATATTACGGATGATAAGTTATATAAATTTTGGATGATAACTTATTGTTGGATATATGAGTTACGGATGATAACTCATATAAACTTTGGATGATAACTTAATTATTGGCTCCCTAATATTGGTTCCGTAGCATTGTTCTTATCATTATTACCAATCCTAATTTTCAAATTTCAAAAAAATAAAAACGTGTTTACAAAATAATAATAATTCTTCAGTTCCTTCTTTGTTTCAACAATCGGTTTATTCCCTAAAAATTGGTTCACCAGTCAGGCCCTTAAAAATCGGTATTGTTTTTAAAAATAGGAGTAAAATCGTAAATCAATTCATTTTGAAAAAAATTATAACATTTGTGACTAAGTTTTGCCTAAAATACGTTTGTGACAAATTAATTTTTCAGTTAAATCTTTATGGCTAAAATCATCATTTTTCCTATTTTAAATGATGAACTTTAAGTATTTTTGATGATTAATTGTTATCATTTAAATATTATTTTTATTTTTAATTAATAACCAATCTAATGTTTGTTACTTGATATTAACGGAATTTTGTTGGGTCTCTAACACAATTGTTAAAGAAACAAAAAATTAACAATAAAGAGACATTAAATAATTAAAAAAAAATATTTGCCTATGTGAATTATTTAGCATTAGACTTTCTTTAAATACAACAATATATATAATTACTCACTATTGATATTTTATTAAATTAATTGCTAATTGGTTCTACATCATCTATAAGCAATCTATTCTATCTCCTTTTAAAATCTAATATCTATTTTATACCAAAAAATTTTAATAGTCCATCAAATTTTAATATTTATTATGTTATTAATGATATTTAACTCAGTTGAAATAAAATATTCTTGTTTCCATATATAATAGCATTTAAGAATATTTCCATATTCTACCTATACCCTATTAATATATTTAATAGGCAATAATAAAAGCATTTTAAAAGTGGTTAGAACAATATATATGATACGGTTATTGTATCAATAAAAATAAAATTAAGAAAAAAAATTTCCTAGAATTACCATGAACGGAAAAGCTAGACTTTCTAATTACATCCAAATGTACTCAATTTATTACATTGTATTTCTATTTATAGCATAATTCTTTAATTGGACTAGGTCCAATATTAACTCGCACATCATCATCGTCGCCGGTCTCGCCGACATCATTCCTATAAGTGAGAAGAGAAAATAATTACTGCAGAGCTTCTACTCCTAGTTTTGAGCTTCGAACGACCTTCCTCGACACCACATCACATTTGTGTCTCCTCCTCGACTGCCATTAGTACCTCTTCATCTCATTCATTTGCCACATCCGTTTGGTTCCAGGAAAAGACCACCACAACCACAACCTCGCTTGCTCGTTCAAATTAGTAATAATATGAAATTACGATAAAATGTTGCTAAGTATAATTTATATATGGTGAGTTTTAGTTTGAAAATAATGTTAATGAATATAATGACTATGAAGTTGGAAAAAAAATTGACTATAATCCAAATTTAAAGAATATAATCTCAGTAATCTTTAAAATCATAGGTAGCAACAAACAAAGCCTATAATCCAAATTTAAAATAGAGTGAAATATAGCTTTTTTTTTAAATTATGATACAAGGATATTTTCAAGACTTCTTTTTTTGAGAATTTTTTTTAAAATAAATAAATAAATAAATTACTTCCCAAAATAAATCAAACAAATTTTATTTGGCAATGTGAAAATCTTGAATTCTTGGAGAACAAGAGAATTCGTAACTTGATTTTTGGAAACTTGTATTATTAATCTATTTGTATTATTCTATATTACAATTGTATTGAGTTTTGTAATATATATATGTATAGGCTTATACAAATGGGTTATAAAGGAAACCCAATACTAAAAGCATAGAATTTGGCCGAAGCCCATTTGTCTTGGGCCCAAGACATAGGAAGACAGAAACTAGGGTAATGGTCGAAGACATGCTCATTTGTGAGGCAATCCTGATTTCTGTTCTTCTCTTGTCGAAACCTTATCAACCCCCCCCCCCAAAACTCAAGGCGGCTGAGAACGAAGTCTGAGTTTGCCCTTGAACTTGATGAACGACGGCGTCGAGAGGGGCTTGGTGAAGATGTCGGCTATCTGCTCCAACGTAGGTATGTGTGTCACTGAAATTCTGCCTTGTAGGAATCTTTCTCGCACAAAGTAAATATCTAACTCAAAGTGTTTTGTGCGATTGTGCAGGACAGGGTTGTATGCGAGATGCACAGCGGAGAGGTTGTCGCAAAAGATGGTCGGAGGGGTGAGACATGGTTGCTTCAGTTCGGCGAGAAGGTTTTGAATCCATTGGACTTCCGAGAATGTCGCTGCTAGGGCTCAATACTCTGCTTCGGTGGAGCTTCTACTCACAGTGGGCTGTTTGGTGCACTTCCAGGAGATGAGATTCGAGCCAAAGAAAACACAGAAGCCGGTGGTAGAGCGTCTGTCATCTGGGTCATTGGCCCAGTCCGAATCTGAAAAAATAGTAAATCGTAAATCTTCACTTTTATGAAATTGTAATGAGTCTGTGTGAGTCCTAGATAAGTATCGCAGTACTCTCTTAGCAGCTAGCCAATGTTCTGTACATGGGTTTGCCATGAAGTGGCTAAGTCTGTTTACAGAGTATGTGATGTCTGGGCGAGTGATAGTAGCGTACTGTAACCCCCCCCACAATGGAACGATACAGAGTAGGATTTTCAAAGGGGGTTCCAGTGTTAGCTACTAGCCTCTGTGAACTGAACATGGCAGTAGATACAGGTTTACTATCTTGCATTCCTGCCCGAGATAGTAAACTCTGTATGTACCTTGATTGATTTAATGATATTAGAGTTGAGCTATGATGTATAGCTTCAATTCCTAAAAAATAATTTAGATGCCCAAGATCTTTTAATAGAAAAGAAGAATGTAATTTATTCAAAACAGTTTTTATTTCTTCAATATCATTACCTATCACTAACATATCATCAACATAAATTAGTATGTAAATCACAGAATTTGAATGAAATCTAGTAAATAAAGAAGTCTCAGATTTTGTTACCTGGAACCCAAGAGAGTGTAGAGTGGCAGTAATAGTTAAGTACCAGGCCCTAGGTGCCTGTTTTAGGCCATAATGGCCTTGTTTAGTTTACATACAAGGTTTGGATTTGTATGAGTAAAACCCTAAGGTTGTGTCATGTAAACTGTCTCTCTTAGGTGTCTGTTTAGAAAGGCATTATGGAAATCATACTGTTTGATTTGCCAGCCTTTTGATAAGGCAAGAGTTAAAATTACCCTGATTGTCACTGGTTTGATAACTGATGAAAATAACTGATCATAATCCACCCCAGCTGTTTAAACAAAACCCCTTGCCACTAAACGACCCTTATAACGAATTATTTCACCTTGTGCATTCTTTTTCACAGCATAAATCCATTTGCAACTAATAACTTTTGCATCTTTAGGTAACTCAACCAAATTCCATGTTTTGTGATACAATAAGGCCCTATATTCAGCTATCATTGCATTTTCCACTTTGGAACATGTAAAGCATGAGTAACAGATTTTGGTAATATTTCAGAATCAGGTGTAGACTTTAAGTGACTTACCCTAAGAGCTTTTGGTTTAGTGTTACCTGTTTTTGAGCGAGTTATCATGTTGTGAGTGTTTGTAGGAGCTGGTTCCGGTGGTGCAGGTGGAGAACTGGTTAGGGCAGGGCTATTTCAATATCTGATGAAATAGGAATAGTGCTAGTGGAGGAGATTGTATTAGGTGTTGGTTGCTCAAATTGTGTGTTGGCAGGGGTGGGATCATTGTTGATAGTGTCTGTGTTGGTAGAGTTGTCCTCGGTAGAAGTGTTAGGAATAAGAGCAAAGGACTTAGATTTGAGGGTAGCATTGCTGAAATACTTGGTAGAAACTCAGTTACAGTATAGTTAGGTACCTCTTTGTTAGAGGTAGGATTAGGTTCCAAGAAAAAAGATGAGGGAAAATTATTTTCATCAAACACAACATTCCTTGTAATTATTGTTTTTCCAGTCTTTGTTAAACACTTATATCCCTTTTGGTGTGGTGAATAACCAACAAAAATACATGGTTCTGATCTAAACTCTAATTTGTGTGCATTGTATGGTCTAGTATGGGAAAACATAAACAACCAAACACTTTTAAAAAGGAGTAATCTGGTGGACAGTTGTATAATAGTTCAAAAGGGGATTTGTTTTTAGTAGTAATAGATAACATTCTATTTATTAGGTACACTTCATCCCATAGGTATAGAGGAAGAGAAGCAGTAGCTAAAAGAGCTAGAGCAGTCTCCACTATATGTCTATTTTTCCTTTCTGCTAGGCCATTCTGTTGGGGGGTATGGGGACAAGTCAGTCTATGTTGAATTCCCTCAGTTGCTAAAAAATTCACAAAATTATTTGAGATGTATTCCTTTGCATTATCAGTTTGTAAAGCCTTAATAGATAATCCTAATTGTTTCTCCATGTCCTTTTTATAAATCTGAAATGCCTTAAAAACTTCTGATTTTTGTCTGATTAAGTATATAGTAGTGTGTCGAGAGAAAGCATCAATGAAAGAGACATAGTATCTTACCCCCGAATTACTCTCAACAGGGGTTGGACCCCAAACATCCGAGACTATTAAACTCAAAGGAACATTGTAAACATAATTAGTAGGTAGATAAGGTAAACGATGAGACTTTGCCATACAACAATATTTACACAGATCATGCTGAGTAACAGATTTATTCATAGGCAAGGAATATCTATTGACAATGTCATGTACAATTTTGGCAGTAGGATGCCCTAAACGTTTGTGATAAAGGTCAAGACTTAAACAAACAGTATTAAGTATAGTAGGAGTAGCAACAATAGGATTCGTTTTAGGAATGTCAACTTTCTCAAATTTATACATGCGCCCTTAAGTGCAATTCCCTTGAGTAGAACTTGATTGGTAGCCTGTGATTGCACCAAACAAAAATCATGCCAAAAAGTAAAATACACATTGTTATCCCTTGCAAAACGAGAGACACTTATTAGGTTATGAGCAATAGTAGGCACATGCAGTAAATCATAAAGATAATATCGTTGAGCTAGGAGTATGATATAAAACAGAGTTACCAATATGACTAATATCAATACCTATACCGTTACCTATGTAAACTTGTTCTTTGCCTTGGTAGTCCATAGAATTCTGCAGATTTGAATTATCTGATGTACAGTGATGTGATGCACTTGAGTCCGCATACCACGATTGATCATTTAGTGTAGAAGGATTTGCCATCATTCCTCTGGGGTTGTGGAAGTTGGGTGGTGGAGGGAGGGCTCTCTGCTGGTTGGGATTCCCTGAATTCTGCTGTGCAGATTGAGCTTGAGGATCAAATAGGAAATAGCAATATACTGCAATATGACCCAGTTTGCCACAGATCTGGCATTGTGGTCTGTTGTTGTTATTGTTCCAGCTATTTCTACCACCCCTACCATTTCGGCCTCCACGACCCCTTTATCCAGAATTTGCTGCATTTCCTCTTTCTTGATTGTTGTTATTCCAGTTTGTGTTGCTTGTATGCCAATTGTTTTGTTGAGTCTCTGAATTATTTGATCTTGAATTCTGGGTTGTAGTTTGATTAACATTCACCTGAACCATTGATGTATCAGGTTTCTTCAATCTTTTGATGAGCTCTTCTTCAGTCATGAGTGAAGCTTCAAGATCAGGAATGGATAAAGGAGGCTCCCTGTTGTTAACCGAAGTGATGAATGGATGGTAATCATCATTCAGACTATCAAGAATCACATTGGTGTATTCTGGATCTGAAATCGGAGCTCCCACAGTAGCTAAAGCATCAGCTAGCTTCTTGATTTGAAGTAAGTATTCTGCACTAGGCCCTGTTTTCTTCACAGTTTTGATTTGTAGCTGCAATTGCCGAACTTTAGCCCTCGTTTGTGAGGCAAAAAATGTGTGCAACCTGCTCCAGGTTTCATGAGCGAATTTACAGCCTAGAATTCTGTGTTTAAAGGAGGAATCCATAGATGCAAATAACCATGAATTAACATTGTAATCATCTACTCTCCAATCTTGATACTCTTGAGTTTCTTTTTCTGCAATCTTGTCAGCATCTGATGCAAATTGTTTTGGTACCTTTTCTTTGTCTAGATGTTTCTGCAATTTTGCACCACTGGTTGTTTGAGTAACTTCATATGTCCAGGTGAGGAAATTCTCAGAGTTGAGGTTGTTTGAAATCGGGATTGATAGAGGCTTCTACACAGAGTATTGAATGTTGTTGTTGTTTCTTGAACCTTTCGGTGGTAGGATTGATAGAGGCAAAATGGAATTTTCTTTTTATGCTAAAGAAGAAGAATAAGTGTGGGCCCAAGTATAGTAAACCCAATTTTGGGCCAACTCTATAAGGCAGCACATATTTTAGGAATATTCTGAAAGAAGAAAGCCTAAACTAAAGTCTTAATCTATATTGTATTCCTCTTCTTCCCCGTTTCATTCATTTTAACACTCTTTCTATATCTTCATCATTTTCTAAACGTTCTATCATATTCTTCCATTTTCTTTTTAAAAATTTTGTGCAAAAGTCTTAGAGGTGTTGTACTCACCACAAACATTATTTAAAGTTTGAAACTTTACAACCTTTTAAAGATATTCACCAAAATATTTATAGTTATATCACTCACAAAAGAAATAGAAAGAAAGTCTTATTATATGTTTTTTGGGAAGTTCTATAATTCTATCATGTTGATACTTTAATTGTTTTCAAATGCATACATGTTGTGGCATCTCAGTTAAGCGACACATGACTAGTGGCTTATGCAGGGTTTGGGACAGGTTCAACAAATTGCAATTTGTTATTAATGGGAAGTGTGCGGACATGTTGCCTATCTTTACAGGACATGAAATAGACGGATTAAAGATGTAGTTTAGGTTAATTGTGGGGCTGTATTTGTTGGGTTTCAAGCTTGGTGAGCTAGGCCGTAAAGGTGGGTTGTTAAAAAAATTATAAATATTTTAAGACCAAATAGCCAAAAAATGTTGCACACCACATACTTGTACAAAGTTGAATGAAGTGAAAAATAAAAAACGCAAAATTGAATATCTAAAAACAAAAATTATTATGGTGTTGTAAAATAATTGGAAAAATAATAATAAAAACCAAAAAAAAAAAAAATAAAAGAGACGAAGTAAAAATAGAGAAGGGTTTAGTGGGCAAATGATGTATGTCTGGATTGGAGGGGGAAGAAAGAAAAAACGGTAGAATTTTCCAATAGCCAATGGTAAAGTTCATGTTGCAAAAGTTGGGGAATTGGTGTGTTGGAATTATTGTTAGAAACACCGACTTTGGTGCAGTAATTAGTCAAGGGTGGTGGAGGTGATGGTCTTTTAGAATTGATTGGGGCAGGATTTGATTGGAAGGAAGGAAGTGAAATTGTATAAGCATTAATTGAAGACCTAATGCTATTTGAACATTTTAAATATTATACATTTCACAAAGAATTTTTCAAATTCAACTTCTTAACTTGCTCTTTAAACTTATCGGTTAATATTTTCTCTTCTTTTTTTATTTTTTTTTAATTTTTTTTTAGCTAACACTCAAATTTTATTATCCTGCATGTTACTTCATAGCCCATTTTTTTATTCCAAAAATTAAGAATAGTCTAGCTCACATTAGTCACATACCTCCCAAACAAAAATACCCACCCCACCAATAAAATTACTCCAAAGAGCCTTCCCACAATACAAACCCAACAGTGATTTTAGTATGTTCTGGCACTGATTTTATTTTACAGTTTTGATAAGAAAAGGAACACCTTAAATCAAAATTAAAGTGAAGCCTTGAACCATGGACAACAATGTTTCCTTATCCTAGAATGGAATGAATTTCAAATCGTTATTGTACTTGTACAACAAGCATGATCAAACAATGGAATGGAGTAATCAACGGCAAATATCACCTCTTCATGAGTGTTCTCCAAGGCAAGAGAAGAATTTCAGCAGCAAATGACACAAGCCTTAGTGCAATATCTCATCATTTCTTGAGTGCTTAAGCTTTCTATTCTCTTTTTTTTTTTTCTCTTTGCCTAGTTTCGGTTATTATTCATATTCATAAAAGGAAAAATGGCTTTCTCAAAAGTCATATTGAAGATTCCTTGAGAGGGGTGACTTAAGGAATACAAATGCTTTTACGAATTAGGAGATAAAACTGCAACGGATATAGGAGAAAAAATAGAAATCGTCTCTTAACTGCAAAACATCAAGTGAATTTAAAAGAGATAGAGATCAGAAGAAGAACACCAAGATTTATACTGGTTTGATCTTCTACTGAGATCTACGTCCAGTTTTCCACCACTCACAATGATGGAATTCCACTATACTTTGTTCAAGTAGAAACACCAATAATTGAGACAACACTCATTCATTTAGGAATTTTTCTCACACACATAAGCTTTACTAACTTAGGAATTTCCTCACAACTAACAACCTAGTTGTATCTCTCACAAAAATGAATATGGCTTTTGAAACTCTCACTTTGCCTTTTATGATATAAGTTATAAACCAAAACTAAGGCAAAGCAAGAAAAGAAAATAGAGAGGAATATAAAGCTTTAAGCACTTTTAGAAAAGATGAGAAAATGTATTGTGGTTGTGTGTTTTAGCTGCTGGAAGTCCTCCTCTATTTATAGTTGAACTTTGCTTAATGAGCACTCATGAAAGTTTCATCTTGTCCGTTGATCTTGACTTAGTGAACACTCATCCGTTGATCTAAACTTGCTGTCCAAGTTCATGGAAAATTTTCGAAAATCATTCCATTCTTAGGGAGAAGAACGTTGCAATTCCATGATCCAATGTTCCTCATCAATTTACTTTAAGGTGCTATCCAAAATTTCCAAAATTACATGTTTGTTCTTCAATAAAATCAGCCACCGTATTATTATACAGTATATATACTAATTCAAATCCAATTCATGATAAACTTTCACGCGCTTCACTCTCATTTTTTCAATTTAGTCTTTTCACCTTTTTCCTCTCTCCATTGAATAAATCTCATTTTCTCTGTACCTTTCTCCATAAGTCTTTTTATTTTTTTTCATTGACGTCACCTCACCATTACCATTTCCTCTATTTTATTTTTTTTGTTATAATAGTTTTCATAATAAATTAAACTAGACTATAAAAATTTATGATTTAATCTTTTATATTCAACTATAGTTTTCTCTTTTAGTCTACTACCATATAAATTATGATGCATTTAATTATTTCTTTAAAAATCCAAATTATTAAGTATTAAATTTTATATGTTATGTAAGCTATTGAAATAAATAAATAAATTAAACTCCATTTTGAGCTATTGAAAACTGAACATGTTTGATTATATTATTATTCTTGAATTTTAATTGTTTTACAACTTTGCCTATATTTTATTTTATTATTTTTAAAAATTTATAAGTGTTTGATTATTTAGTAGTTTGATTATTTATGTTTGAGTGGTATTAAGTATCACAAACAGTTGGTTTTAACCCTCTTTATAGTTGAATATTAATTCTAGCTAATCAAAGCTGATCCAAATTAAAGTTCAAACTCGTACTCTAATAAAACTATAATCAAACACACATTCTAAATTATATTACAAAATCTGATTATAATCAAACACACTCAAAGTTGTAATTAAACTAAAAAATTCAAATTAAAATTTTGACTCATGTTGTATTTAGATTACAATCAAACATGCTCTAAACCAC
>JASCZI010272941.1:9435-20656 GCA_036250425.1 Stylosanthes scabra | reverse complement strand
CAACTCGAGGAGACAAAACTGCACAGCAAGCTACACTTGCTTTAATTGGCAAAAGAAGTGATCAGATTCAACCCCCCCTTCTCTGATCCTATTCGAACCTTCAGATCGAAACCAAAAAAAAAAAAAAAAAATCTCTTGTATGAAGTGCATGTCAAATACATATATCAAACGTGCCCCCTTCAATAAAAAGAAAGGAGAATTTTTTATATGAAAAAAAGTATTGAGAGTAAACAAATTCAGTCTCAAAATCAAAACTAAAACTGGAAATCCATTTATTTCTCCAAAATTATAGAAAAAAAATTCCAAGGAGCAATACATTTATATCTCCAAAATGATACGAAAATTTGGTTTTTTTTTCGCCAATGATTAATCTACGCGAATTTAAACTCTAATATTTAAGGGATTATTAATATTTATAGTCACCATCATGGTAGAACAAATCATGTAAACTAATTAATAATTCACTAGTATCTCTTCGATCCATATCACTTCATCTAACTTTTGAAAACCGTTCTTTATCTTATGATAATAGAATAATAAATCATATATGAACATGCCAAAAAAATGCTTCACATGAAATTCATTATTCCTTTTGAATTAAAAATTATTAAAAATAGGTAAAAGAAGATAACATATATATTTTGAATCATAAAAATATAAAAAGAAAACACAGACACAAAAAGTATACAAACATCAATACTTTTCTATAAATATCCTTAATTTTTTTAATTAGTCATCACTATAATAATTCCGACAGATAACGGCGTGGTTTTATCTTAAACCATCCCTAAATAACAATTATCGGCGGTTCTTACGGCAATTTTTACAATATGCTGCTAAGTTTTTGGATTTAGCGGCGGTTTGAATCCAACTGCTTGCTAAATATGTACATTTCTCAACTGTTTTTGAAATTCAGCGATGGTTCCTGTTGCAACTACCACGAAACGTCGGGCTCATGGAAATTTAACGGCGGTTCATGTTGCAACCACCGCAAAACGTTCAGTTCGTGGGAATTTAGCGGTGGTTACTGTTGCAACCGCCGCTAAATGGAATTTTAAAAAAAACTTACCTATATATTCATTCATACTAATAAGTTTTTTTAATACGTTTGAAAGCAATATATTTTTTAACACTTTTATGGTAAAAATGATAAATAAAAATCAGTATATGTTTTTAATTTTTTGTGCAATTTTGCAAGATAAAATTTATAGAAAAAATATATTTTAAAAATATATTAAAGAAACATAAATAATTATATAAAATTATTATAAAAGAAAATTTAGATGTTAAAATAATTATTTTATATCACTCCAATATAGTTAATTAAAAAATGATGATACCAATTTTTAGAGTTAACAAAATATTTCTTATAAAGATATAAATCACAACTTAATTAGACTTCTTATTGAAAAATATCAATAATTAAAATTGGAACCATTTCAAATAATACACAACTTGCATTATATATATTGAATATTGAATTGGCTTGGTAAAAGACATATTGAATCAAAAGAACTTGGACCCTTTGTCCCGGGTTTAAATCCCTCACAAGATGACTTTTGAAATTAATTACAAAAGAAGAAAGCCACTAGTGTAATGCAAGAGTACAACAGATGCAATGTGAAAAGCATAATATACAAAATATTCAATAAAAATTAATTTATTTTCAATATGTGTAGTTTAACGACGATTGGTTTTAAACCACCGTTGAATGATGGGTGTCGGATCCTGTTCAGCACATAGCGGTCGTTTATAAACCGCCGTAAAATAAAAATCATTTCCTAGCAATTATACCGGCGATTATGAAAAATAACCGCAAAATATTTTATGGCGCATGGATACGCGTGGATGACGCATGGATACGCGTGGATGACAAAACCACCGCTAAACAATATTGGAAACTGCTGTCTGTCGGATTTTTTGCTTTTAGTGCATGGAGTGAAAAAGGTGAAAGTTATGTGCATTTGCTAGAAATAAAATATGCAAGAGCTAATTAAGAAAGAAGAAACAAGTTGCGTGTTATGCCATTCTTTCGATTTTTAAAATGGAAATGACGTTGTCATGCTTATATTATTTATTTATTTATTGGACTGTTGTGGTATGATTGATGATCAATTATTATTTATCAAAGCTACAAACATGAGAGTTTTTTAAAAACGTGAAAATATCAATAATAAAAATACCTATATATATAGACTTGATGAGGTGAATGTCTATCATCCTTAAGTAATCACACGTACATAAATTAATCGAGCTACATGTATCACTGTATATTTGAATATACATTATTTATAACACGGAAAAATATAAATATTAATATAAAAAATAAAATTTATCTGCTAATATTTATATCTTTTTATATTAAAAATAATGTGTAAAAATATATACAATGATACATGTAGCATTATTGATATAAATATAGGCCACTGCAAAATGAGGCTGTGAATTTCAAAAATATTTTGAAATTGCATTATTGCATTAACCATAGAATAGATAAAGCATGGGCTCGTTCTGATCTTTTTTGTTTGGAGCACTATATGGGCAAAAACTTTGAATATTGTCCTTATTATCTGTGAAAATTTAAAGATGTTTTTAGATAGTTAAATAATTAATGTTCAAACAAAAATAGTTAAATAATTTAAAATTATAAAGATTATTATAGTAGCTAGATAGATAGAAATATTTCACTATTGTGTGACATATATCATGTGAAAAAGAGTATTTTAATTATTTTTCCAAGAAAAGAATATACTTCAAAGTTCAAACTTAAGGGTGAATTTTGTATTTTTTATTAAAAAGGTTTGAATTTTGTATTGTTTATAGAGAAAATAAAATTATTTTTAATTTGTGCACTTATGATACAACTGCATTTGTGTTCTCTGATTTTTGTTCTAGGCTATATGTGTTTAATAAACATGCAATGTAGTTCTCTATAAATGCCTTAGTGATTGAAATATAGTTTTGAGCAATTGCATTGGTTCTTGTAGTGGCATGCTTCCCATTTGTTGTCATTGGTGGTCTCTTGTTCTGCAAGTTCCAATAACCAAAGACATTCACTTTCTAAAGAGTGTTAACCTCGCTTAACATTTTTGGTTTCTGTACTAATCCTGTTGAACTTTTATTAGTTTTCTTCTAGACCTACAAGTAATCACCTCTGAATTCTAACTTCTACATGTAGAAAATGTATTCAATCTTTGCAACTTACCTAATCTTGAAGGAATGAGATATAGGCAAAGAAGACTTGGATTTCAAGAGGTAACTACTTTCTCAAAAATGTAATTTTTTAACCGAAGGATACATTTATATTATATAATTCACATTAGTGTTCTTTATGTTAATGTTGTTGTTTCCACCCAAATGATGCTGAAATTCTGCAGAAAACTGACAAAGTATGTTGATTAACAACAACTCTTATTCATGTCTTTGATTTGGCTTTTTGAAGTAGTTTATAACATTGGAAGACACATTGGGGATGGAATTCTAATATCCTGCTATTATTCAGGCCGGCCTAATGCACATCACTTATACTGTTATGCATATGACAGGACACAAATTAAGGTAAGGATCATAACATTTTATTTAGTGTTGCCTTTAAATTGGTCAGAATTGCCAACTGCTTTTCGTTCTCCTTTGAGAATAATTAACATGCTTTTCTTTTTTTGGCTCCGTTTGCATTACCCTGACAATGCTCTTTAATTTGTTATTATTTTGGTAGCATGTTGTTCTTCAGCTAATGCTATAAGCTGATTATGTTCCATGACTGAATTGTGAGTAAATTATAGAATTGATTATGTTCCACTTTGACTTGAGGTGCTGAGCTGAAAAAATCTCTGTTTTTTTCTTGACATTATGTTTTTAGGATTGGAAGCTTCCCAATAGTATATACACAATAAGATAGAAACAGGTTATGTGAAAATGACAATAAGATATGTCAATGAATTGAACCTTTTTTTATTCTGAATCATTCATTTTCGCATCCAATATATATACACAAACTCATAAGATTTCCCATTTTTAAGGTCATCACTCCAATTCCAAAATCTGAACCTTCTTCTCTTGCATTGACTGACTCATTGATATATCAGAGCTTGAAGGAGAACGACTCATTGTAATGTACCCTCAATTTCGAGTTTTTTATGATAAAAATATAACAAAATTATTTTGGTCAACGCATTTTTATCGTCGACGGTATTCGTCACTAATATTATAATTTTCTAATTTTGGGTGACGTAATACCACAAATGGCGACAGCCATCGAAAGTATTTACCAATAAATTGTTTGGCGACGGGTGACATCAATACAAATGCAATTTCTTGTAATGGATTACATCCATTATATTGATTAAGTGATTTTTTAATTTCTTATTATCTTAAGTTTCGAAGTGACTTTTACAAATATATCCCATGTCTCATGTTTTGCGGATGTCAAAGTATACCTCTATCCTTAAAGAAGACGGCATCATGCAAGCCGCATCAAGACGAACAATTATTTTTATTATTATAAGCATATTTATTTCGTTCTAAAACCAATTGTCCTAGATATTCAGCAAGTATCACAAGAACATAAACTACATTCTTAAATACATTGATTTTTTTCAAAAAACATACACCGTTTATTTATGCCAACAATTACTTAAAACCGAAAAAAAGTACAACATCAATGAACTGGAAAAGAAAAGAAAAAGAAAAACAATAACACCAGACGAAAAATCAAGACTTAGAAACAAATGAGTAAAGTAGTGTTGGCTTAACATAAAGTGGCTCTTTCTTGGTGACTGTCATTCCACTCATCTCACTCATATCCATTTCTACATCATCATCTCCATTACTACTATTATTATTAGGCACCTTCCAATCAAACCAATATAAAAGATTAGCCATTAAATATTCAACAGATGCAATCCCAAATGAAGCTCCAGGACACCCCCTTCTTCCAAAACCAAATGGAATTAACTTAAAATCTATTACCTTCTTATAATCAAATTGTTGGTTATTACTATTACCTTCAAATCTTTCAGGAATAAACTCTTCAGCATTGTCCCATAATTTAGGGTCTCTATGAATTGCATATGAATTCACATACACGGTTATTTCCTTGGGAATGTTGTAGCCATTAATTTTCACATTAGTTGATGTTCTTCTACGGGTCAAAAGTGGAGCTGGTGGATGTAATCTTAGGGTTTCTTTGATTACACACTTCAAGTAGTTCATTTGGTTTATATGATTTTCCTCTATCTTAGATTTTCCATCCACAATTCTTCTCACCTCTTCTTGAGCTTTCTTCATACACTTTGGCTTTTTTGCGAGCTCGGCAAAAGCCCATTCAGTAGCTGTTGAAACACTGTCACTTCCTCCAACGAACATGTCCTACAAATTTCAGTTTTAAATGCATCATAATAATTATTATATAGAATATATGTCCAAACGTTTAATATAATTTAATTTGGAAAAGTAATCGAATAAGTTAGGACGATGAATAATTTTATTCTAAAAAAACATCCAATCTAGTTCCTGATTAGTTTCAACTTGGAACGTAACTCTTAATAATATGGAAACTCCAAATCATTCATTAACCATTTAAATGATTAAAGGTCGTATAAATTTTCATATTATTAAAAGTGGTGTCGTTCAAATTAAAAATAGTTAAGGATTAAATTATATTTTATTTTTTATTAAAAAGATTATAATCATGTAAGAATAAGTCAAAAAGAGAAAAATATAAAAATTATATCCTAATAAACTCTCATGAGTGGGTTTAGGTACTAAAAAAATTAACTAAACAAATATTTGTAACCTTTTTATTTGTAAAAAAATTTATATGATAAACTAATTAAATCCATGTATTTAAATAAGTTTTTAAGTAATCGCAAATTAAAGATTAGTTACTTTTAATTGTGTGATAATACACGATTAAATATTAATACACGTGTAAAACTATTTTATTCTGTTGAAAATTAAATTTGGGTAAATAAATACTACTTTTTTAAAAAAAATTTAATTTACTCTAAACTTTATGTGATATGGTAAAGTAAGAGAGAAATGAAATCAAACCATGAGGATTGCTTTCATGGTATCTCCGGTGAGCTCAAACTCAAGCATGTCCCTCTCTTGAAGTTGAAGAAATATATCAACAAAATCTTTATCATCATCATAAGAACCATCATTAATATTCTTGTTTCTTTTCTTTCTCTTGTGCTCTTCAATAACCTCTTCCAAAATGGAATCTAATTCAACATAAGTAGCCTTCAATCTTGAGTTGAAACCGGTAAGAACATCAACCCAATCCAATGAAGGGAACAAGTCTCCAACCCCAAGAGTTGTTAATTGTGATGTCATCTTCCTCACTACTTCTCCAATGGTTTTCCTACCATCATCATCACTACCATCACTTGTTTCAAAACTTCTCCCGAAAATGCACCTTGAAGCTATGTTGTTTGTGGTTGTAATGATAATCTTAGATAGGTTCACAATGGACCCTTTTGCACAAGCTTCACATATGGTGTTGACCATCATTGTTGCTTCATCTTCTCTAATTGGCTGAAATGACCTTACCTATATTGAAAAAAAAAATAAAGACAAATAATATTGAATATAGGTTTTTGAATAATACTTTAAATCAAATTCAGTCCCTAAAAAACTTTTAGTTGGATACTTTATTTTGCAATAAATTTTAGTTACTAAATCAATCCCTAAACTTTTATTTAAATATACAAGTCAGTCCAAATAAAGACATAATAGTTTGTAGAAATTTTTAAATTTATATAATATGGAGATCGGACTAATTTGATAAATGAAATATAGGGTCAATAATAATATTCCCTGTAACCTCAAAATCCAATAAAATTTAACTCTATTCAACCTGCTAACTTGAAATCCCCTCAATTATAACCTTACTTGTTCTAAATTTATGGGTACCAGATCCTATCAAAGAAATATATAGTTATTTAAAAAATATAACATCACAGTGGTATCATACATCAATTAACTTGTATAAAATCAAATATGTTATAATATCCATTGAAAAGTTTTGGCTCAGTGATTAAGAAACATTATATAAATCCAAATATACTTGTCCAAACATAAACTAGAAATTTTATAAGATGCAATAATATGTATAGAATGTGAATTGGTTGAGCTTAGGTCTACTTCCGAATGATACATACCCGACCCACAATCAACCCAATTCACACTCAACTCTACCCACTTTGGTTCGAGTTGGGTAGTGCTATCACTTTTAGTTGTGATTTATGAAAATAGAAAAAAGCTCGTCTTTCTAAAGAAAATAAATGAGTTATAAGTATTTTAAATACTTAAATCAATAAAAAATAAACTAACGATTATATATATTTAAGAAGTAAAAAATATAGTATTTATGCATTATAATTCATACCCTAGTTGTGTTTAGAAGTTCAATAACACACAACTTCCTTTTGCTTCTCCACTCTTCTCCATAGGGTGCAAAAGCAACATCCATCCACTGATAGAAGAAAATCTTTGCAGCTTTAGTGTTTATTCTATTGGAGAAAGCAACATCATGTGATTTTGCTATTTCTTCAACAAGTTCTGCTGAGGAGACAACTATGGCTTGAGTTTGCCCTAACTGAAGGGAAAAAAGAGGTCCATATTGATTTGAAAGTGCTCTTAAGGATTGGTGTGGAAGTGTTCCTAATTGATGAAGGTTTCCAATTAATGGTAGCTTCCATGGAGATGGTGGAAGGTTATTGAATTTGTTTCTTCTTGTGAACTTAAGAAAACACAAAATGGTTATGATTATGAAACATAAGGTAGAGAGTAGGGTTATTGAATGTGGTTGATTTTGCAATTTCTCCTGAATTGATTCATCAACAAATGCCATCTTTTTTTATTATTATTTCTTTGTCTATAACAATGCAAGTTGTGTACTTTAAAAAGCTTGGGATCTCTTGAATTAATATATAATACTCAAGATTGATGAAATCAACTTTCGATAGTATTGGGAACTTATGAGATCAATTATCACTGCTACAAAATAAAAATAAAACGTAAACAAGTTTTTTTATTGACACATATAGGTTTCCTTGGTTATACAATGTACGAATGGATTTTAGTCTCACGCTTTCAATAGTAAAAGACTTATAAATTAATTTGGTTAAATAATTATATAATTTCACAAAAAATAATAAAAAATCTAAATAATTTTTGGTCCCACAAAATAGGCCATGAAATAATAATTATTATAAAAAAAAGTCTCTACTGATCATTAGAAGAGAAATCGGATAATTTCTTATATTAACTAATAATGTTTATTTTATTTAACTTAATATCTAATATTTTATTTATGTAATATCCGTAATTACACATTTATAATATCTAATATATAGCTACCAAATATTTTTTTAATAAAATTGACAGATATATAATATTTTTCTAATCAAATTCAATGAAATTAGTTTCAATTCAACAAAAGTTATGTACTTACATTAGTTAGAAAAAGAGGAAAAATGAGAAAAAAGAAATATGAAAAAAAAATTAGTTGAATTTAATTGATAAAAAAAAACTTGTATATATAATATCTGCATTATATTAATTTTTATTAAGAACTTATGTGTTAAACAAAAATTGGTTATGTCACCAAAAACAAAAATTGGTTATTTATTCTAAAACGTGAAAAATGTTTGATACTATTATTACATGCATATGGACAAATTGGTTGGTTGGATACGAATCCTCTTCTTTTGCTATTTACTACTTTTTTATACATTAAAAAGACAGCAATGGTTAACTACTCATAACGTTCAAACACCCAAAAAAAACTACTCATCACGTTTAATTTGTCTACTTCTACTTTTTCGCGACAAAAGTTTCCGTGTATTATTATATCATTGCGGAATTAGATAATATATAATATGCGGAAATACTAAAAGTTAGTTAGTGATCAATCAATAAAAAAAAATTATGAGTAGTTTTAAAATTTTGAATATTTAACTTTTTTAAATTTTAAACGTATAAAAATTTTATTTTCTGATTATCAGGGTATATCTTAATATCTTATATTTTTTTTATGTATATTTAGTTTGATATTAAGTTAATTTTATCATTTCTAATTATATTTTGTAATTAAGTTTCTATCATAATAAAAACATTAGATATAACATAATATTTCATTATATAAGTGTATATTTATATGGGACTTGTGCTATAAAAAAGGGTATATTCATAAATACTTTATTATATTTAAAATTTGTTGTTATGATAGAGAATTGTTAATTACAAAATTTAATATAGTACATATCCGTGGAGAACTAATTTAAATAAAAAATATAGAAACATAATTAAAATATCCATAAAATTATAGGAGCAACAAAATAATTAAGCCTTTATTAAAAGAGTTCTGTATTGTTAAAGGAGATGTTAGGAGCAAATACTCTTAACAAGAAAGAAAATGAAAAATATTAGCTTTGCCATAGATATGACTATACTTTTCTCCAATTAGTTTAAATTTTTGAAAAAACAGTTTGATGATATGATATCAAAGTTGTTATGACCAAAATTTATAATTTAATCCTTATTAACTCTAAAAAAGAATTTCAGCATATCATAAATAAAAGGATAAAGAATGCCTATACAAAAATTTACACAAATTAAAAAAAAAATTCTTGCACGAAAAAATGTGTTATAGATACATGTCTTTCTTCTTATCGAATTAATTTTTTTGGAGTGATTTCATTACAATCTTTATTTTTTTTTTATTGGAATGAAGTATATATAAGTTGGTAAATTAGAAAGGTTTACATACTTGTAAAAGGTAAAAAAAAAAATTATTGGATAAAAGGCATATTAACAATATAACAGCGCATGTCACAAGAACAAACTACATTCTAGCTTAATATATATATTAATTTTTTAAAAATACACTATTTATTTATGCTGACAATTATTTAAAACCAAAAGAAGTATAACAGAAACATAGTGGGAAAAAAACCCAATAACATACACCACACAATTTAATAATTTATCAAGATTTAGAATCAAATGATGAGTAAAGTGTTGGCTTAAGATAAAGTGGTTCTTACTTGGTGGCTGTCATTCCACTCATCTCACTCATATCCATTTCTACATTATCATCATCACCATTACTACTATTATGATTAGGCACCTTCCAATCAAACCAATATAAGAGATTAGCCATCAAATATTCAACAGATGCAATCCCAAATGAAGCTCCAGGACACCCCCTTCTTCCCAAACCAAATGGGATTAATTGAAAATCTATTACCTTATAATAATCAACTTGTTGGTTGTTATTATTATTACCTTCAAATCTTTCAGGAATAAATTCTTCAGCATTGTCCCATAATTTAGGGTCTCTATGAATTGCATATGAATTCACATACACGGTTACTTCCTTGGGAATGTTGTAGCCATTGATTTTCACATTAGTTGATGTTCTTTTACAAGGTAAAAGTGGAGCTGGTGGATGTAATCTTAGGGTTTCTTTAATTACACACTTTCAAGTAGTTCATTTGGTTTAGATGATTTTCCTCTATTTTGGATTTTCCATCTATAATTCTTCTCACCTCTTCTTGAGCTTTCTTCATGCAATTTGGGTTCTTTGCAAGCTCGGCAAAAGCCCATTCAATAGCTGTTGAAACACTGTCACTTCCTCCCACAAACATGTCCTACAAATTTGGATTTTATGTCCATCGTAATAATTATTATGAGAAATGATAGGTAACCTAATCCAAATTTATCATATTTATCATAACGTCTATAATTTCATGTAAATAACATCCGTAAATATATATTTATAACATTCAATATTTTATTTTTAATTTAATAACAATTAATAAATGAAATCAAAAGTTAAAATAGAAAGTTCATGGTTATCTATGATTAAAAAAGTTATAGCTACCAAATTGTTCTCAATTATTATATAGCATATTCGTCCAAAAGTTTAGTATAATTTAATTTGAAAAAGTCTGTGAATACCGTATTTTGTCCGACCAACTTTCAAAAAGAATGATCTTTGGATAAAAAAATAAAAAAAAAAAATTATTATTATTATTATTATTATTATTTGCATGTGGTGTACAAAACAAAAATTTATGTTGTACAAAATAAAAAAGAAGGGATGTTCTTCAGCTCAGCCCAACGTTTTCAAGACCAAAAATGCTTTTCATGGGATTCAAGCAAAAATATCAAATCTGACCATCAAGGTGTTGTTGTCATGATGAATGATGAC
>JASCZI010272934.1:3325-18494 GCA_036250425.1 Stylosanthes scabra | reverse complement strand
TATATATATATATATATATATATATATATATATATATATATATATATATATATATATATATATATATATTTGTCTTGATATGATATATATAGATGTTACCATTTTATAGAAGAATTTAATTTTTCATGCACCTTAGTATAGAACAGCTTTACACATATATTTTATCAAGTATTATTACATCATTAAAAGTAACTAATTTTCAAACTCACTAGGATAATAACATATTTTGTCCAATAGAGAACCAACATAGTTATGGATAATAACTAATATAAATTTTGAATGATAACTTAATCTTAGATATATGAATTACGGATGATAACTCATATAAATTTTGGATGATAATTTAGTTGTTAGCTCTCTAGTGGCTCCCTAACGTTGGTTCCGTAGTATTATTCTTTCTAAAATTATATAAATGTATGAATTTAATTGGATGATTGTGTAAAATAATTTACACTGTCAAGTGCATCAAAATTATTTTTTTTATAAAAACACAAAAATTATATTTATTGATGGATCTATATAATTTTTTATGCTTACAAATTTAATTCTTTGAGAATATCATATCCAATATAATGACACTCATTAATTACTACCCTGCCTTGTCAAGAAGATAAATAACAATGAATTATTAGCCTAACCAGCTTTATGAAATTCGCAGTTCTAGTTTCAGAAAAACAAATTAATACCTACGTACAGTGTTTTGCTAATTGTTAGTTTTACGTATACATCCTAATTAAACATCATCACCTTACTCCAGCATTATTAATCTTACTTGCGTATCCGATTTTATTATATCAATTATTCATAAGCACACAATATAATATCGACGCCATTTCACTACTGTTCCATCTTTATTTATTATCATTTAGTCCATACAATTTTAAATCATGAAACTTATAATATTGTTTTTTTCCGTGTCTAGAGATGGACAAAAATTTATAATATTTTTAATAATTAAAATTTTTTGTTTTGTAAATTTAGCTTGGAATCATTGTTAATAGAAAGTTTTATATATATATTAATATGCAACAAATAAATGACTAATTTTTTAGAATTTAGAAGAAACTTTTTTTTCTTTTTTTATTAATGTTATCACTCGACAACTCCCAACTACCATTTTCTTTTTCTCTCGCACCAATTGCTTTCAGCTCAACGAGCAACTTGAAACCGATACTTATATAGAAAAAGTCAATTAATACATTTAATGAAAAAACAATAATGTAATAAATGTTCAATTGGGCAACAATATAATATGCACACTTTTTCACGAACAAATAAATAATTAACTTTCCAATAACCAGCTGGTATAGTAAAATAACTCTTCCAATTCTATTCATCATGCACACTTTATGAAAAAAAAAAAAATATATCATGAAAATAAAACCTTATAATAACAAATTAAATCCCTCCCATTTTAGACACCCACCCTCCCAAAAAAAACAGGAGGCAATTCCAATAATTTGTTCATCAATTTGAATTTATTGTTGCCACCTTAGGCACGTGAACAGGGAACTCATGAATCTCATCCATCCAAGGATTCTTCTCCTTAGCAGGATCAACGGTCCTCAATGCACGCCACACCGCACTATTACACTTAAATCCAGACCCAAACGCAATCTGCCATGTCCTGTCACCTTTCTTGATCCTCCCCTTAGCTTCGGTGTATGCCAATTCATACCACAACGAACTACTCGAGGTGTTGCCAAACCGGTTAAGCGTCATTCTAGAAGGTTCCATGTGCCAGTCACTGAGATCAAGATTCTTCTCCAGCTCATCCAACACAGCTCTACCGCCTGCATGGATGCAGAAATGATCGAATGCAAGCTTGAAATCCGGTATGTAAGGCTTTATCTTCATCTTCAGCACCTTCCTCGCAACCAACGTTGCGAAGAAGAGTAGCTGCTCCGACATGGGAAGGACTAAAGGACCTAAGGTCGTAATGTTTGTCTTAAGGGCTTCGCCGGCGACTGCCATGAGATCCTTTGAGAGTGAGACACCGATGGTTTTCTTCTCGTCCTCTTCTTGGAAGACGCAGCCGTAGGACTTGTCGTCGGCGCCTTTGTGAGTCCGTACGGTGTGGACGAGTTGGTACTTTGCCCTTCTTTTGTCGGAGGGTTTGTTGGAGAGGAGGATGGCGGCGCCTCCCATTCTGAAGAGACAATTTGAGACCAGCATTGAACGGTTGTTGCCGAAGTACCAATTCAGCGTGATGTTCTCCATGCTCACTACTAAGGCGTATGAGTTTGGGTGTACCTATATAAATATGTATCAATTTAATTAATTATTCAAAATGTTACTTGTTGGTAGCTCAACACTTTCCATATAAATGACACCTTGAAATAAACTAAGTGAGAATGCAAATCTTGGACAGACACTGTTGTCCCTTGGAATTAAATAGGTGGCGTTACTGTTTAACCAAATTGGCAATAAAATGGACTAGCCAATATATGGGCCAGTTGGACATGTGAACAACTGGTATTGTTCAAAATTGTCACCAGTATCATGTCTACATGATGGGTCTATCTTCCTGGCCCACAATAAGTTCAGAAAAATAAATTAATTTTTTAACTTAATTTACCTGAAGGAGCTGCTTGGCAAGATCAATAGAAATAAGTCCAGCACTGCATCCCATACCACCAAGATTGTAACTTAGAATATTCCCCCTCAACTTGTAGTGGTTCACAATCATAGCAGAAAGGGAAGGAGTTGGATTAAACAAACTGCAGTTCACAACCAAAATTCCAATATCCTTAGCCTTCACACCAGTCTTCTCAAGAAGCTGGTCAATAGCACCAAACATGACCTCCTCAGCTTCCTTCCTGGCCTCAGCCATACACGGGTTCGGAGGAACCTGCAGTATGGCTGGGGGCAAATACGTCTTTTGCCCCAATCCAGAGCGTTCCAGAATCTTCTTCTGGAACGCCAAGTTTTCTTCGGAGAAGACTCCAGTCAAATTGGAGCGCTCCATGAAAATCTCCCTGGTGCAAGTGCAATCTTTATCCGGCTTGTAGCAGGAAAAGTCCATTAAGTACACGCCCCTGGGCCTGCTCATGAAGTAGAGCGTGGCGAGGAACACCATGAGAGAAGAACAGAGCGTAACGGAAACAAGATTGAACTTGAGATTTTCCCAGAGCTGAAGAACGTCGTGGATTGAAATTGTGGATAATTGAGCTGAAGCTACGCCGAGAAGCGGCACCAGTAAGAGGTACATGGCGTTGGAGATAACGTAGTGGTAACCGAGCTTCACGTACTTAAGCTTCACTGATAGAAGAAAATTCGGAAGCTTGTTATTGTAATTGTTCTTTGGTGTTGTTTCTTGCACTGAAATGGTACCTGAATCGTTGGTTCCCTGGTTGTTCGTTGGATCCGCCATGTTCTTGAATTAAAGATCTGAATATAAATTGTAGAGGGTAGTATAGTAAAAATGAAGAGTGTTGGTTAAATGGTTTAGGGTTTTTTTGGTATTGTGAAATGGGGAAAAATTAGATTGTGGTGGTTTGGAAGGAAATGTGTGTTTTCCTAAACATGTGAATGAGATTGAGAATTGGGAGGATGCAAAAAAATGGAAGATGTGGGAGGGTTTTAAAGGGGTTTGTTTAAGAGAGAGAGAGTTGGGAGAGGAGGGAGATAGTGGATGCAACTACCCCAACGAACTTTTAATTGTTAACATGCTGAGGCATTGAATAAGCCAACTGGGACAATTTAGCCATCTCCTTTTTTTTTTTTTCCTCGTAATTTAATTTGAGTTCATTTTCTATTCAACTTTGACCTTCTTCTTTCTTTCTTATTGCTGCTTTGCCACTATACAATCCGTGTTTTTCCAAAACCTTGTGTGGAATAGATGTTTAATTTCCACTCTTAATAAAATAAATTTTCTTTGAAAAATTTTATTTTTAAACAAGAATAACAATAGATGATGATAAACGAAAGTTATTATATTTAAATTAATACTTATAAATTTATGTAAATAACGTTCATAATTATATATTTATAATATTTAATATTAAATATTTAATTCAATAATAATTTATAAATAAAAAATTATAATTATTTATAAATAAAAAATTATGACTATTAAATTTTTTTTTAATAAATACAAATTAAATTTATAATTAAATCATACCGTTAATTTGAGAAGGGTAATATATATATATATATATGTAACTTTTAATTATTTATTAAAAAAGTTAAAAAAAATCATTAAGCCTTTAACAGAGTAATAAAAATATTTATTTCCCAAAAATTAATCTTTTAAAATGTTAACAAATAAATTAGCTGGTTAGTAAAAACTATAAAGTGGTAAATATAAATTTTGTGTATTTGGAAGCAAGAAATAGAAGAAGGCGACAATCACATGCATGCATGTTAGATTGGTAAACACTCCACCCGTTTGAGTCAAAATCACACGTTGGTGATTGGTGAACTACAAAATTTAAATGATTATCTGCTTTCCCATTTCTGCTCATTATTATTATTTTTTCTTTTTCTTATTACTTTTTAGAAACGAAAGCCCCCATCCTATCCTACATACTAATAATAAACGTTCCATGCATGAACAAATTATGCATTTCTACCTTCTATCTTTTATTCCTTATTTTCTAGGTAATTCTCGCTCTCCTAATCAACTATATATCGTGCTTTGAATTTTCTTTTAGTGCTTTTCCCTCCTTTGGAAAACATATATATATAATGTATTATTGTATATTTTTATATATTTTTTATTTTTTTTATTTTAATTTTTATGGTGAGTTATACTATTTATGTGTTATACATAATTATTTCTATGCTATCATATGTTATATTTATGTGTTTTGTGAATTTTTCTGTGTTGATATTTATTTTTTCATATTATAAATAAATGAGATGTATAGAAATGTATAATGATACATATAGTATGATCCAATGATGATACCTTTTGTCCTTTTCTAGAAATTATGAAAAAAAATAATGATAGGTAATCATAATCCAAAGTTATTATATTTAGTTTAACATCTATAATTTCATGTAAGTAATATCTGTAGTTATATATTTATAATATATAATATTATGCATTTAATTCAATATCAATTTATAAATGAAAATAAAAACTAAAATAAAAAAATTATGATTACCTATAATTAAAAGTTTATGACTACCAAACTTTTCCGATGAAAATTACTCACAAAATCCTATGAAAATTACTCACAAAATTAAAAGGGTTATAATCGTATTGAAATGAATAGATGTTGCATTTGAATTTTTTTTTCTATATGAGGAAAAACATATGAAATCTCATTATATATTTAGAGAAATGTTAAATAATTATAAATTTTAATGTATTTTAATCATCAACTATAATAAGTTGAATTAATAATTAATATTATATTTTAATTAATACTATATATTTTCAACGTTGATGACTAAATAATCATAAAAAACAAAATTCTGATAGCGATATAGTATTCATCGATCATATTTATACTCAAAAGTATCAAACATAATGTAATATATATTCTATCTTACATTCAACTATAATCGATTGTTGGCTTAATATAGTTAACCTTACTACTCGATAGTTGAAACGTGCAAGGTTATCTAAATTTGACTATTGCAAAATTAATCTTAAGCTGTGAAGTTGTAAAGTTTAAGTATTTAAAGAAACAGCTTTGAACTAGATATATTAAGTATATATAATAAGTGACAATTAATTTATTCATACAAGAATTGAATTGCTATCTACTTTTTACCATTTTTTTAACATCCATTAAGTATCATCATTGAATATCCTCTTCTGAAAACCTATTATTTATCTTTAACCTCGTCCAGAGTTGGCATCCTGGGCCTGCTTCGTTGATCTAGATGTTGCCTTCTGCCCTAAACCATCACCTAAACACAGTAAACATATTATTTCCATTTATTAACTATATATGTATATATATAAATAAATGACTTGATGTTGTGGCGGTATATTTCAAATTAAAAAGGCGATAATACTAGGTATACACTTATTTTGTCCAATCTAGTTTAATCAAGTTCTTAATTTTTGTACCAAATTAAAAAATAATTTCGATATCAAATAACATAAAAAATAACACATAAATAATTTTTTATTTGATATTAAAATAGTCTTTTATTTGTAATAGAAATAAATGACTTGGTTGACAAATTAAAATAAATTTACGCCTAGAATTATTGTATAAAAAACGAATTTACTATAGCTAAGGCCAACAACAACCTAGCTCTTCTCTCTTACGTTGTACTAGACAAAAAAAAACTCCTGTACTTTAATGTAATGCATAATCTTATGTGAAAGCCAAAAATTTTTGGTGGCCTTATTAATAATAATCTGTTTACTTGTTTAATTCTACTTCTTTGGATATATAATAGTAAACTTTTATAGTCTTCTAGAATATTCTCATAATTAAAATGCTTACTTCTTTCGGTAAGATATTAATTATAATTTCTTATATTATAAATTATAATCAAGCCAAACAAATTATTACAAGTCTTTATAATTATGCTTTAATTTCATCTCTAATTTATTTTTTCTCTACCATTTTAAATAAAATAATACATATAATACAAGTGTTAATTTTTTAGATTTTTATATTATTGTAATTTATAAATCTTAACAAGTCAAGCTTTGACCTGTGTCTGCATATATATACCTCTCTAAGTTAATTGGATATTCAAATAATCAAATCTCTTTTTATTATTTTTTAAACTAGCCAACAGCAAAGTTTAAAATTTAAAGGATTGTGTTTTCTTTAATTTCTTAACTATATAGTAGTAATAAAATTTAAACGAAGGGATATATATGTAAAAAGCTAATTATGAAAAAGGATCAAAATAAATTAATAAATTTGGCATCTATACCATTGAGGCATTGACTTTCCATGATGAATATATATATATATACACACTCTCTCTCTCTTTCTTATATACATAAATTGTTGCCCACAGCTCTAAGAAAACAGTTGTTAGCTAACCTAGCAAATGGCAATATCTACATTTCATATTGTATCATTTATGGAAGATGTGAAATCACATATAAGTTCATACTTCTTCATACTGCCGAATTTTTCATTATTATCATAAATTATTATTATTATTATTTAATGTGATATCAGGATACACATACATCAGAAATGAAGATATGATGTAAGGCATTATATCAGCACACATTCAATTCTCTGGAGAAGAAAAAAATAAAATAAATTTCAATATGATAGTGAGTTATAACAATTCAATGGTCCATTATTATTACTGTGATATATACTGCAGATGGTTTTTATATCAATGTACCATAAATAAGAAGATAAAAGTTTGATAGTTATAATTAGATAGTAATATGTATTTTAGTTAAATAATTAGATTAATCGAATGGTTAAAATTCGTCTTATGTGTAGCAATTAAATAATTAATGATAAATTCTTAAATAAAACACAGATTTATGATAGATTATTAATCCTTATTAGACTATCAATCTAAAAATTTCGTGTAAAACGAGGAAAAGAAACTACCGAAAGAATTATCAATTTATCATTATACTATGCTATAATTAATATATAACCAAATAATTAAATTAAAACCTCATAAATTAAATTCCTTGAAGCTCCGACTAATTTTCATGTTACTTTTTTTTCCACCAACTTGGGAGTTAGTAGCTAAGGATATTAAAAGGAGTAAATTCCTAAACTTTAAAATAATGTCAATAATAATTTGAATTGAAAATAATAATAATAAAAATCTCTAGAAAATATAAATTGACTTAAAATAGTTGTCCCTCAGTTAAATGTTTGCATTAAATAACGTAATGCATGATTAGATAAACGTAACTGGTTGATGAATAGTGACTGATTAGTCATTTTTTGCATATCATATATAGCCTCATAGGATTAATATATTAATATATAAGTGACAAGTGTGAGGTCTAACTCGTTTGACCTCAAAACAAGTTATCTTTTCCAAAATTTGTTTAATTTGCATAAATATATTAGATTATTATATTATTATTATATGGAATGCGTGTCAAAGTTTAATCTGTTTTCTTTCGTTTGGGGGCACATTGATGCCAACAAACTCATAACTATTTTCCTTCTCTCTTCAATGCTCTCAATCTTCCCACCAAACACCCACCAATTTAAACCGTACCCTTCTTTTAATGTTTCATTCAATTAGGCATTACCAATGTGCCATCTTGCATTGCACCGTGTGAAACCACAATTCACAAATTCTTTGGGCAAAGTTTTTAACCATTTTTTTATACTTAAAGGTTGCAATGCAAGTAAAGAGGCAATTTTGGGCATAAGATTATTCGGTGCATCTATTGGGGGATATAGTTAGAAAGTGTTAGAGGAGAAAATATGCTTCACACGAAACAACCAACCGGAATGTGTATAAATTCAATTTAATAACAATCATAGTAATAAATATGTGCATGCTACTTTGTGCCATGTTTTGGTGGATTGACATTTTCCAAACATTGTCAACCTTGGTACTATACTACACAGTGTTTTTCCGTGTAAGGGATTGCATGATTTTTTTTTTTTTTTCTTTTTACGATATCTCTCAGACTTGAACTTAATAGAACGGAAATTAATTCATTATGTATTTAAGTTCTATTCGCAAAACGAGATTCAAATCTCCTATACTTTTTAAAATAGACCAGCAAAGTAACGCTAGACCAACTTAAATTGTTTTCCATTTCTTGTTGTTACTTCCCTCTAATTTGATTGCATGGTCCATCACTTTTACTATAAGCTTGGATCATCAAATGTTGAAATAAAGAAGCATGCATGATATTCATGTGCAATAATAACTCATTTTTGTTTGTTTCATGTGTAAGCTTAGAATTAGTAGTTTAATTTTTCTTTTACATACATGTGCTTGTATTTAACATTCTATGAGAGTATTATTTTGTATTTGTTTTATAATATATATATGTCATAAAATCACTTAGTGCAAAAATTTTAAGTTATTACAGATACATCATGTTAACACTCCCCTTTTTCATGTTAAGATATTTTACGTCAGTTTCCAATTATTGCTGCTGTGTGATTAATTAGATGGTATATGAAAGCAACATGAATATAAGTTACAATCGACCGTCTTATTCATGCATTCTTTCTTTTCACGGGTCATATACAACTAAATAATAATTATAGCATGATGGTAAGATAAATACAAGACTATAACAAATATCTTTTCGGAATAAAATGTAGAATAGTGCTACGGAACCAACTTTAAAAAATTATTAGAGAGTCAATAATTAATTTATCATCCAAAAATTTATATGTGTTATCATGCGTAACTCATATATCCAAGATTAAATTATCATCCAAAATTTTTATAAGTTATCATCCATAACCATATGTTGGCTCCCTACTAGTCATAATGTATTGGCTCCTTAGTCTTTTCCTAAAAGAAAAGTATAAGTAACCAATAATTTTTAAACCAACAAATCAGCCAATAAAAAATAGAACATCCATAACTACTGTTTATAGAATATTCACGAGAAAAGTTATAGAACATCCGAAACCTAAAATAACTATCAACTAACTTTAGAAAGAGAACATCTGAAACCTAGAAACTGAACATCCAAAACCTAAAAAAATAGAACATCTAATTCAAGTTGTTGGCTGAATTTTTATTGGTTATCTATCGTTACTCTTTCCTAGAATATATCATTCTCTTTTGGTGGTACATGTATAATAGTGACTATTTTATTCTAAGAAATAATAATAAATAATTTCGATACATTATTTTTTCTTTTTAGAAAAATAAAAAAGAACACAAATATTTATAATCCAATAGTGATATTGGAACCGTGTAGAAAATGAGTATAATTGACTTTGAATAAAAGTAGGGAACACAATTTATAGTGTGCCTGTTACTACTATAAGTACAACCAACTATTTGTTGAGTTGACTCTTCAAATAAGGTGTTTATTTGTTTAGTTGAAATACATTGACTCCTTTGCTATTTCATAATCATATGATCACATCTGGTTTTGGGAAGGATACAGACACCAAGAGACATTTATTATGAAGAAGAAGGAGTTCCAACTTCCAAAGTACTCCAAATACTACTATGTGCAAATAAATTGAGTAGTGCACTTGCTTTGAAATTTAATTTAAACCTACCCTACTGTAATTAAGATATGGGGTTTGCAATCCAGTCAAAATAAACTTGGTTTTTGACTTGGCAAAACCCCTAGATTTGATTGAGTCAAAATGAGTGTATCTTAATTAAGAAAATTAATTAATGACTATATTTTAGTTTAAGATATCTAATAATTGTTAACGAATATTTTAACAATATTTTCTAAAGATACCATCAATAAAAAAGAAAAATTCTCCAGCGAAATTAATTTATTATAACCAGCAATATATTTATATATAATAAATTTAAAAATACATGTGCAAAATATTATAATATGAATGCAATGTATAAAAAAATATGTGTGCAAAATATAATAAATATGGGTGTAAAATGAGATAAATGAATGTTTAAACTACTTGAATTATGGGTGTAAAATATATGCTGGTTATATGCTGGCCAAAAATTAATAAATTCTGTTAGCCATGTAGTGTTTTTCATAAAAAAATTTTGAATTTCAATAATACAATGAATCACTAATAATAATGAATTAAACTAATGAAAACTATTTTATTTACTTAACCAATATTCTTAAGATATTTAGTTTTTTAGTTAATTCATCCGGTTCAATATAATATTATAATTTATTGTTTTCTTGTAAGAGCTGGAAGGAAGGAAAAACTTCCTTCAAAGTTGATTGGAGGGTTAGATTGTAGGGAAACTGGGTAAGATCACTTGCACTCAACAGTTCTTTATATTATTTAATTTAATTTAATTAATATTTCTCAATCAATGTTAAACCAAATATTATAAGTGTTAAAACTACTGACTATTTTTGTCAAATTCAATTGGAAAAAGTTGAACTCTTGATCTTTCTCTAACACCTCTTATTAATGGATCAAATGATAATTATTAGACGATAAATGTTAGTAAAAATTTAATATAATTGGATTTTAGTTTCTTAAAATTTTTTAAAAATCATATATAGAAAAAAAAAGTTATATCATTTATAAACGAATCATGCCACGTAATCAACAAAAAATTAAATAATAATAATCAACAATTTTTTTTTACCACCATTATCTTTGTCTATTATAAAATTTATTTATTTTAAATCGAAAAATCACATTTATATATTCAGATGTTCACTTATTTTAAATTAAATGATCACATATTGGATAATATTTATTATGAACGGTTGATCACTTGAAATTATTCTTTTACCATTACTATTATTATTTAGGGTTATAAGAGCATCTTATTATGCGAAACGTTCTTGATGCATGTACATGTTAGCAAAATATGAAGCAGCCTCCGATGGAAATCATGCAAGTTGATGATGATGGCGATGCTGTTGTTGCTGACTTGATTGACAAGACCACCTTTAACTTCTCCGAAAAGTAACCATTATTATTAGTAGTCAAAATAATATAATATAATGTTGGTGTGATGCAACATTATTCTTAATTTTTTTTCAACTATATATACATATATGATCGTCCCCGTGTTTTTTACCTGCTACGAAAGTACGAATCATCTATGCTTGAGTAATAACAAAGAAAATATGTATGTGTATGCATGATGACTTCTTAATCAGTCTTCTTCTACCTAGGAACCTCTACCATGTGAATTGAACTATTTAAGAATAATACAAGTTAACCCAAAATATTTAAACACATAACGTAACATTGTTTATTCACGACATGGTATTAATAAAAGTGCATAGATAAGGAACCAAAAGTGGAAGTCACATTTTTTGTTTGACCAAGTCTATGAAGTTCATTAAATGTTCAACTAATTAATAAAACACTACAAGTTGCAATGTTGCATTGCATGTTGATGTTAACACCTCCATTTTGGGTCCTATATATGAGTTTGATTTGATGTATAAATAGCTTGCGTATATAGTTACAACTATGCATGCTAGCTGTCTTTGCTGACAATATTGAATTCTGGGGGCCATATTAGATCAAACTGATGATGATTCTCACTATATATGAATTAAGGTTTAGTGTTTATTGTTTTATATTATGATTGGGATTTGTTACCATCTCATCTAACTTTCTATTCTGCGATACATTTTAGTCTCTTGGTCTTGTAGCAATTACAGTACTCTTGTTTTTTTTTTTTTTTTTGTTGACAGTAGAATGAAAAGAAAAATAAAACAAGCTGCAAAACAGCAGGAGAACAAGATTGCTAATCAGTTATGTTCTGCTTCAAAAGTTCTTTAATATCATCATTTGGAACGATTCATTCCAGTTGATCAATACCATACTCGACTGCATATTTTGCCAAGGCATCAGCAACAGAATTAGCAGTCCTCTGAATTAGGGAAAGCTCAACACGCCAATCACGCCCCATTAGATCATGGATCCTTCTAATCAGATCAGTAACACCATTATGCGCAGCAGAGGTATCGGCCTTCAACAAAATAAAAGCTTCGTAGCAATCAGTTTCGCAACAAATATTTCTACAACCCATTTCCCAGGCTAGGATAATGCCTCGCCAAATGGCAAACAATTCTCCCTGTAAGATATTCGATGGAGGGATAGTACCAGCGCAGCCCTTTTTCCAACATCATTTCCAATCACGAATGACACATCCAAATCCCATAATACCATAAGATGTCCTATAACAAGCATCAGTATTAACAGTGGCAGTTCCTTGGGCAGGTGGGATCCAGGACAATTTAAGGGGAGAGGAGTAAGAGAGCCTTTGCAGATAAAACACACTAAGCAGCTCATCAGAGGAAGATCTAATAAGGGAGATAACTTTCTCCGGCAGCCACTGGTCATCAGTATTGAATATGGCATTATTACGGTAACGCCATAACCACCACAAAGCAGAGAAGAAAATAAATGGATGATGCTTAGAACCATTGACAAACCAAGATATAATATCACTATGTCCGTGATATAAATTCAACCTTTGTCAAATATCCTTTGAGAAATGGCAGTCTCTAAGACAATGGAGCACATCCTCATCACTAGAAAGGCATCGAGGACACATCCTGGAGGTACTAAGACCCCGACGATAGCGAAGAACATTTGTAGGAATAGCATTGTGAAGGCATAACCATGCTAAAATCTTGTGTTTCTCAGGAATCTTCAACCTCCAAAGCCACAACCAGTTTGACTGAACATTCCAATTTACTTTACGCTGACACAACCAATGATAACCCAAATTTGCAATATAGACCTGAGCTGAAGATGCATTCCAAAACTAACCAGGCGAAGAACTAACCTGAATCTCCGGATTATAAGAGAGGATATCATTGCGCACATCTTCCGGAATGTTGGTGCTCAATCGGTTAAGTTGCCAAGATCCATTGTGCCAAACATCGTTGATTCGAAGCTCTGAATCTGAAATATGAACAAAGGAAATCCTTTCTGCGATTGAACCTTCCTTCTGTCACTCATCATACCAAAATGACTGTTGTCCCTGGCCAGTCTTTCAACTAAAGCCCTCTTTAAGAGTATCATAAGTTTTCATAATATTCTGCCACAGAGGGGAAGCATTCCCCGAAAAGTGGATTTTCCCATTTATCAGCCTGGGTTGATATTTGCAGAGAAAGAGCTGAACCCACAACTTGTTGGGAGAATGAAGAAGGTTCCATAATAGCTCCCCAGAAGAGCCATGTTGGCACATCTAGGATCTCTTACACCCAGCCCCCCAAATTTCTTAGGAGTGATAATAGTGGTCCATTTAACCAAAGACAAGCCTCTCTCATCTGGATGACCCTTCTAGAGAAAATTCCGCATCATAGAATTAATATCCTTCCAAATAGAAACCGGGAAGCTGTTGACCTGCATACGATAAATAGGGATAGAAGCTGCCACAGAGTTAATCAAGCATAAACGGCCCGCCCTATTAAGAAACCTCCCTTTCCACCCTGCAAGCCGACCCCTGATTTTATCAAGAATATCCAGAAAATCAGTTCTACGCACTCTAGAATGATGAAGATTAACCCCAAGATAACGACCCAAGTCTTGAGTGAATCTGATGGAAGATATGCCTGAGAATAAGTCATGTCTCCTGTTATTAACATTCTTTGAGCAAAGAGCTTTAGATTTATCTAAGTTCACTCTTAAACCAGAAGCCTCACAAAACAATTTCAAAGCATTCATAACCAACTGAACCTGAGATTTTTTTGTCTTGCAAAAAAGAAGCAGATCATCAGCAAACATAAGATGCGAAATTCGCGGGCCACCTCTCGAAATAGCTACCGGTTCCCAAGAACCACTATCTACCAGCTTAGTAATATAGCCAGCTAAATATTCCATACATATCACAAATAAGTAAGGTGACATTGGATCACCTTGTCGCAAACCTCGAAGTGGCACAAAGCTATCAAGTTTATTACCATTCCATAGAATAGACAGCGATGAAGCTTTAACACAAGACATAATAAGCTTGATAATAGAAGGAGGGAAACCAAAACCAGCGAGCGCAAATTCTAAGAACCTCCAGTCAACTCTATCATAAGCCTTTTCCAAATCTATCTTGAAAGCCAGCGTACCTTTTTTAGATTTAGTATGCTTCATGAAATGAAGAATCTCCTGAGTAATGACGATGTTGTCAGGGGTGCCTCTGCCCAGAATAAAACCACCTTAAAGAGGACCAATGATCTCTTCCAGAAATGGTCTTAGCCGATGAACAAGAACCTTTGTGATCACTTTGTACAGAACATTACAAAGACTGATAGATCGAAAGTCCCTCATGACATTTGGAGAGTCAACCTTGGGGATAAGAACAATGAAGGTCTCCATAAGTTTTGGGTGCATGGGTTGATCCAAAAAAGCAGACCTAACTAAGTTCCAAACATCAGTACCAACTATGTCCCAATCCTCCTTAAAGAAAAAAGACTGGAAACCATCAGGACCCGGAGCTTTGAAAGAATTCATGCCGAAGACTGCATTCTTCACCTCAATTAGAGAAACCGGCTCAGTAAGTCTAGCACAAGCCTCAGCACTAAAATGAGGTAAGTTGACCTCACCCATACAATGCAGATCAACATTCTCTGCGGAGCAGAATAACCTCTTAAAATAGGAAAGGGCTTCATCTTGTAGGAGAGAAGGCTCAGCACACC
>JASCZI010272933.1:838-19684 GCA_036250425.1 Stylosanthes scabra | reverse complement strand
TGCATCATTAACATGTTCAAGATTTATCTTTCTCAATTATTCTTTGCATTAGAGATGATGTATTGAATGTTTGTGTACTCATATGAATATGAATTTCTATCGCATAAATGATTGGTTTATGTTCTTGTTTGATTCTTTGCCATTATTACCATTAAAGATTAAAGATTTGGTTTCTTGACAAGTTATTAGATCTTTCTTGTTTTGATTGCTTTGTTTGAGAAAATAGGCATTCAAACATTCTTCAAGAATCATTCCATGTTCTTTCATATGACTTAGAGATAAGCATCTGATTTAGTATGCATTAGAAGTCTTTGATAATCATATAGGATTTGCATGAGATTGAATATGTGACATATTAATTCTTTCCTTTAAATCTTGTTGATTGTTATTGATTTAATCAAGATATGTGTATTATCTTCTTTCTTGTTTAGTTAGTCAAGAGATTGATAATTAGGCAAGATTAGTGAGAAAATAAGTTGCTAAGAGATTAGAGCTTGGTTATATTAGGATTCATGATTGACTTGATGATAAATGTAGTATTTGAATGGTGAAAGTAATGGTTTATGATATTAGTTGATGATTACCTCCGATCCCTTAATCTTGTTTTCATATTTGACATTTCCTTTTTAGTTCGTTGATAATTACATAATTTTTGTTAGAATAGATTCCTTTCAGATTTGTTGTATTTCGATCTACTTAAAGAATCAATTGAAATATTGTTTGATCCACACTTCTTCGTGGGAACGATATCCACTCATAGAGTGATACTACTTGATCCGGTTCACTTGCCGGAGTAGCTCTTTTATATAAGAAGGAAAAGGTTTTCAGGCTATCACTCCATAGTTATAAGAAACAAAACATCAAACATTTGGTGGGCTTAGTAAATAGACATGCATGGTAAATAATAAGAGAAATAGAAAATCAAGATGATCAATGAAGTAAATAAGCAATAGAATCAACAATTATCACTAATGAACCAAGAAAATACCAATAGATCATAACAAGAAATAAATTTCAGCAAGATCAAAGTAAGAACACAAGAACATAAAAGCTAGAATTGAGAAATAGAAAAATCAATGAAAGAAACAAGTGTAGATTGCATTAATTAAACAAGAGTAGTAATTAACAAGCATTCAAACATGAATTAAAGTAAAGAGTTTGTCTAGTGAGGGCTGGAAATTGGAAGAGAAAATGAAGAACACTATGAACTAGAAGAGAGAAAATGAGAGAGATGGAAATCTGTCACAAATTCCTCCAAAACTATCTAAACTATGAATCAATCCTAATTTGGGCTTTATAGAGGCTTGGCCTTGGCCCCAAAACTTGAAATTTCAATTCTGGCCTTCAATTTGTGTGTTATTGGGGCTTAAGTTGCGTGGACAATGTTGAAAGTTGTGCAAGCAGCATTTGCTGTGTACAAAGCTGCGTGCGCATGCTAGGAAGCTGTGTGGGCAGCTTGTGCCAGCAGCAAAGTTGCTTGCTGATGAACCCATATTTCATGATGAAATATGTGTTATATTTGATGGGTTTATCAATCTAAATCCGCATAATTGCTTGTGAATAACCATGTTTATGAACCTTTGCTATATTTGTTCTAATTGAGAAATACATGCTAAATTAGCCTTGAATTGAGTAGGATTTATACAATTTCATCCCATTTGGTACCTTGATATGTTTGCTAGCGCATTTCAGGGCTTTAGGGATTGAAAAATGCATGGGAACGGCTAAGGAAGATACTGGAAGCAAATGATTCATGAAGATGAGCAAAAAGGGAGGATTCTAGACTTTGCAAGTTGCTAGTGGTGTTGCTAGTGAAGCTGCGCACGCAACACTAGAACAAAGAGCAGTTTTTGACCCTGTCCAAACAAAGTTGCATACGCAACTTCCAAAATTGCATACGCAACTTCCTCCCCGAAGCCTAGAGTTGCGTACGCAACTTTACGCTACTGCAACACATTAAATGAAGGCTAGAATTGGAATTTCACATTACCAGGCCAAGGCCTAGCCTCTTTGAAGCCCAATTCGACCTATATGGGGGCAGAACAGCTGAAGCACAAGACATGCTTTCACCATACACCACCCATTAGGATTAATAGTAGTTTTTAGATAGTTTAGAAAGTTTTTGGGAGTGTTCTTCATACCTCTCATTTTCTCTCTTAGGTTCTTTATTTTCTTCTTCCATTCTCAGCCATTACCATCCAAACGTTGAGTTAATTGTAGTGTTTAATTGCTTATTAATTGCTACTCTTGCTTTATTAATATAATATCTACTTGTTCTTTCTATTTCTTCATGTATTTCTCTATTCTTGCTTTTATGTTCTTATTATTTTGTTTATATCTTGCTGGAATTTATTTCTTGTTATGACCCATTGCCATTTACTTGCTTTACTAGTGATAATTGTTGATTCTCTTGCTCTTTTACTTCATTGATCATCTTTATTTGCTCATTTCCATAATTATTCATCAGGTTTCTTTACTATGCCCACCAAGTGTTTGATATTTTGTTTCTCATATATATGGAGTAGTGTTCTTGTGTTTTGGTCATGGGTTGAATTGTGGATGATCTTAGCCACTAATCCCTAAGGATAAGAATGGGTTAAGGCCAAGGTTAAAACTGTTCCGTTAATGCTACGCCCTTGCCAATAACGGGAGAACCTTAACGACGCGAACTTGTTGATGGGTTATACGAGTTCGCCAAATACCTTGGATCTACATTATTGTGTATGCCTAGGACATTCGAAACGGGGTTAAATCCACCCATTTGACCATTAGACAGAATGGGCTTTGTGTCTTACGTGACAACTATTCATAATTGGGATTAGTGGTGATCATAGGGACACATTATACTTTAACCCAAAGACCAAGCACCCTTTATTTCTTGTAGCACAAGTTATTTCATATTTTTGCTCTTGTTACCAACACCCAACTATTGCAACCCCCCATTTTCACAACCATTCACGAGCCATAATATTTCAATTCCTAGGGAGAACGACCCGAGTTTAATACTCGGTATTTTTAATTGGTTGCAAGCTTTGTGACACTTTCTTGTTGACGACCCCGTTGTTACTCTTACAGCTGGTTTGGATTCCTCTACAACGAAAATCTATTTTAAATTAAGGAATTCCGAACCGGTCGCGGGAGCGGCCGCGGGGCGTTCGTCACTTGAGCAGCTTTGTAAAGCTGCGTGGGCAGCTTTGGCTAGCAGCAATTGTTGCTAGCCTGCTGCTAGCAACTTCACTAGCAACTTCTTCTCTTTTTGGCTTCTCTTCATGAATCATTTGCTTCCAATGCCTTACTTAGCCTTTCCCATGCATTTCTCAATCCCTAAAAACCTGAAATACACTAGCAAACATATCAAGGTACCAAGAGGGATGAGGTTCTACCAATCTCACTCAATTCTAAGCCTAATTTAGCAAGTTTATCACAATTAGAACAAATATAGCAAAGGTTCACAAACATGGTTATTCACAAGCAATTATGTGGTTTTAGATTGACAAACCATTAATTATAACACATATTTTATCATGAAATATGGGTTCATCAGATCTACAGATTCCTTTCAGTTTATGGAATGTCAGGGGTCTCCTCAAATCGTGTCAATTCCTGCAAAATACTCTCATGTTTTTTTGGGAGCCAATTGACGGCTGACGTCCTCCACCTCAGTAAATTTAAAGAGAGAATCATCATTGTAGAATTTCTTCAAATGGTTGTCTCATTTCTTTGCAATACAAAAACCATTAGGTCGGCTCCAAATTATCTTAAAATCATACTTCATTGTCCGAGCTGAAACAGATTTATCGACAAAGAGTCTTTCAATAAGTCTATTCAAACAAGCATTTTCTCCTTCCCTAATATTGTCTTCTTAGAGACATCCAACCACTAATTGCTGTGTAAATGAGTATGAGAAACTCTAATAGAGCACGAGAGAAAACCCTATTAAGACACAAGAGAAAAATCTAACAAAGTACTAAAAGAACCTTATTATGGCACAAGAGAAAATCCTAACGAGACACAAAAGAAAACCTAGTAGAGAACTAATAAAGCATTATTATTTTTAGGATGTTGTTAGTTGTTACTTTGGTACAATACAAATACGAATATTATTCTACTTTTGTGAGTTGTGATTCTAATGATCATTCCTTTTTATCTTTGTATTCAACTTTAACTCAATAAGTTTCATACCTCAAAATCTATTTAAACATAACTTTTTATATGCATTAAATATTATAATTTTAATTATAAAATATATTATGAATATTAAAAGCATCCAAACACATAAATTTTGAATTTTATTCGAAATAACTTATTTTTAAAAATTTAAAATTCTTGATTTTAAAATACTAAAGAGAACGTAAAAGACATTTTGTAATAAATAAATAAAGTATAGAGATTTTTTTTAATAAATTTCTAGTCGCATCGATATTAATTCATCCTGCGCATAAGCGCGGGACACACCCTAATTATTATAATCATACAACTCAAAACCACTAAGATAGTCCATGAGATAGAGATTAAAAATAAATAAATAAATAAATAAAATGAAAAACATAAAGAAGTTTGTGGAGGAAAGATATTTGTCATTTTAGTCATTTGACTAAATAAATGTCTAAAATAACAAATAAAATGATGTTCATGAAACTTGTGGATGCAAGATGAAAAAAACAAATGATGAAAGATAATGGAAATGTGAGAAAATACATGAAAAATGAAATACGTTGAAAAAGTGGTCAAAACGATGGAATTTCGCCAAAATATGATATGGCTCACAAATGGAGTCTTATTTAGAATACCAAAAAAAAAAAAAATCAGAATACCAAATTTTAGAGAAATCTGAGCTAGTCAAGAACAAGGCAGCATCTATTATGCACCGAAAACACTGAAAATTGACCGTAACAACAAAATTTTAAGTGCATGCATAAGTGGAGAGCTAAATGCAAGTATATATAATCTATTATAATGCAAAATGCAAACCAAAAAATTAAAAAGAAACATAATTACAATATTCATAATATGTCACCAATAATCAATCTAATGCACACTATAAGAAATTTGATTTGTACCGACATCATTACCGACGGCCTAGCCATTGGAAATTAATTGTACCGACGGCAAATCCATTGCTGAAAACTCGTGGCCAAAGAATTCGTTGGTAATAATAAAATAATATTAGCAACGCCGCGACAGTCGGTAATATTATGTCAACGAAAATTCAAGATTTATAAAATTAGCGACGGCCAAGCCGTCGGTAAAATGGCATTGCAGAAAATAAATTTATTATAATGTTACCAACGGCAAATGTAGAAATAAAAAAAACTCGTAATTTATTCAATGACCGACGACCTGGTCGTTGATAATAACAAAACAGATTTATTTATTTATTTAATTTATTTATTTATTTAAACCTGTTTAGTTCTAAAATTACTAAATAAATACAAAAAATGTTATGAAAATAAATGTCATAAATAATTCTTCGTACAATCTATTTTCTAAAACAAAATAAATATCCGAAAAATGACAAATGCTATACATATAAGAAAGAAAATAGAAAATGAATCAAACATAGTCTGGGTCATCATGAGGGGACCTATCTCAATCCGGCTGAGGCTGGTCCATGGCACTCGCAGGTCCGTGCTGAAGCGGCGGCGGCGGCGGCGGCGGAGGCGACGGTGGAGGAGGCATTGGAGATGGCATTTCGGCGCTGGAGGCGGTTGAGCCGGCCATCATGTTCTACATGAAACTGTACATCTGAGACACGGTGCTCTTTCACTGAGCTCTGTAGGCGTGTGATTTGAGCGGCATGTTGCTGGCGCAAAGCCTGAACCTCCTGTCTGTGGTCTTCTACCTGCTGTGTGAGCTCCCTGTTAAGTAGAGTGACCTGCTACTGCATATCAACTGGCACACTGGCAGTAGAAACATCGTTAGAATCGTAGACCGGCAGCTTAAGGCAACTCAGGACCTTGCCGCGTCCGTAGACCCACCTTCTCTTGCGGCCACGGCAATCCTGACCCAAAACTCATCATAATCTATAGAGGGCGCTCGGGACAAGCGACGACAATCAATGCAGCACGCTCCTCCTCAAGCTGCTTTATCTCCTCCTCATATAGTTGCTGCCAACAAATAATTTCCAAATATTAAAACAACAAATGCATAAGTAAATTAAATAGTAATATCAGATACCGTGTAATTACAACATAAGACTTACATTTGTATCCTCAGCACACTTATCAACCCATTGGCTCCGATCCTTCTTCTTCGTGTGGGCCGCGTGAACACTTCACTCTGTGAGGGAGTGTGCCCGAGCTCCTCTAACTATAAATTAAACATCATATACACATGTTACATAAAATGCCAACCTTTAAGAAGTTTTAAATGATATGCACATGTTAAATTAAATAAACTACCATCTTCTCCGCCGTGGTCGGATAAGTGACTTGATCCCCCAGTGTAGAGTGATCCACCGGTGCTGGAGGCCCGATTGGCCTTGTTCGTCCTCTTTAAATCCTAATATAAACACAGTAAAGGGATTAAACAAATTATTACAATTTAATACACAAACAAGAATTTAATCAAACAAAGTAATGGGTTCTCTAAGTATATAAATAGTACATTTGTATTAATCAGAATCATGTGAAGAATGCGATGAGTCTGATTCGTCATCATCATCCTCCGTTTCTTCGTTTTACGATTGTAAATGATGCATTTCGGGAAGGTTAACAATGTTAACCTCTCCTAATAGTGAGCTGAGTGAATGGGGCATTTCTGTGTCGGTTATCAATATGGGTTGAGTTTCTTCTTGATTTTGGTATGGTTCGTCTTGCACTTGTTCTTCTTGTGACTCAATCATACCCTTAGGTTTTCACTTAATCACAACTCTCCAGTTACTCCGAGCCCTACGAGGATATGTCATATAATAAACTTGTCTTGCGTTGTGTGCCAAGATAAAGGGATCATATCTCTCCTATCTGCTACTGTGATTGACCTCAATTATTTTATAATCTCTATGCATCGGAATTCCTCTAGGTCGAGCGGGATTATACCACTCGCACCTAAATAACACCACTCGCTTTATCGGTTCTCCTGTGTATTCTATTTCTAAATTTTTTTTCAGCAACCCATACCAGTCGCACTCGCCCTGGCCTGCATCATCCATTAGGTAAATGCCAGTGTTATCAGTGGTTCTTCCTCTGGCGTGTTCAGGTGTATGAAACCTCATACCTTTGACTTTCATCATGGTCCATGAACTGTATGCGCACAACGGACCCAAGGCTAATCTTTTTAAATGAGGATAATAAATGTTGTTATCTAGATTGTTCACATGTGATTGGAACCATTGCAGGAAATCTTGCATGTTTTCTGAACCATATAATTCCTCATAAGACCTGTAATTTAAATTGTTAACTATTTTACAATATGTTAAGTTTTTAAATTGTAACTTAAAATTATTTATGAAGTATAGTTACCTCCTAAATTCATCAACTTCCGCACAATTCAAAAGAATGTGTAAGTGAGCAGAATCCAAATTCATGTGTGTTAAGTACCGTGTTTGTTTCCTGCCTCTAACTTCCCTTGCCTTATTAAATATGGACAATGTAATTTCGGAAGAGGATGCTCCACCATCATCATTTCCACCAAGCCTTGTACGAATTGATTAGACACGCAGCTCAAAATAGTATGAACAAAAATGTGCTGTCTCTTTTGATAGGTACGCCTCACACAAGGAACCCTCTACTCGTGCTCGATTCTTCACCGTTCTCTGATATACACCAATTTGACGCTCGAACGGGTACATCCATCGATATTGAACCGGACCACATACGAGTAAATCGTATGCCAAGTGGATCGGAAGATGCTTCATGACATTGAAGAACCCGGGAGGAAAGATTTTTTCAAGCTTACATAAGATCAAAGGGATATTTTGTTCCGTAACCAATAGATTTGTAATCGAAAGGGTAGGTGAACACAAGTCACGGAAGAATTGACTAACTCGATTAAAGGCTTCCAAGCATGGTCAGGATTCTCTAAGGGCAACCGGGATTAAACATTCCAAAAAAACATGACAATCATGGCTTTTCATACCTTGGAGTTTCCCTTGATTAACGTTGGCACATTTACTGAGATTAGATGCATAACCATCACGGAGCTTCAAATCTTGTAGCCACCGACACACTTGTTGTCTTTGCTCCATGTTTAACACATAACACCCTTTTGGCTTTGCAAAACTCCCATTTCCAAGGGCTACCAGATTCAGCTCTGGTCTTCTACACAATTCTTCTAAGTCTAACCTCGCCTTTTGGTTATCCTTGGTTCTGTCACTGTCCATTACCATATGGATAACATTATCAAAAACATTCTTCTCGATGTGCATCACATCAAGACAATGACGCACCAGGAGATCTTTCCAGTAAGACAAGTCCCAGAATATGCTCCTTTTAGTCCAGTTGTGATCACTTCCATATCCTGGGATTTGAACTGGGGCGGCCAATGTCAACTATCCTTCCGTAGTCCCTTATTCTAGACCAGATCTCTTCACCAGATAATCTATACGGCGGATCACTGTGTTCCTCGACATTCGTCCTAAATGCGGTTTTGTTTCGTCTATAAGCATGATTTTTCGGCAAGAGCCTCCTATGACTATCAAACCAACACTTCTTTCCATTGTACTTTAATTGAAAAGCTTTCGAATCCTACATACAAATCGGGCAAGCCAACTTTCCTTGCGTCATCCAACTAGACAACATTCCATAAGTTGGGAAGTTATTAATGGTCCACATTAGAGCAACCTTAAGTGTGAAATTAGTTTTGGTTGATACATCATAGTCAACACCCCTCAGACCATAACTGAATCAGCTCATCTATTAACGGATGTAGGTATACATCGATTTTAAATTTTTGATTTTCTAGGCCAGGAATGAGGAATGACACATGTTAGAAAGAAGTATGGATCTTTCATGCACATTTCGGGTGGAAGGTTATATGGTGTCACAATTACAGACTAACAAGAATAAGGAATACTGAAATTGGTATTACGGGCAAACCCATCGGAGAAAAGGCCAAGTCTTATATTTCTAGATTCAGATGCAAAGTTAGAGTGTTCTTTATCGAATTTAAGCCACTGCTTACCATGAGAAAGGTGGGTCATGATGTCATCTATTCTATGGTTATCGTAATGCCACCTCATGTGAGGGGAAAAACTCATTGAGGCATAAAGCCTTTGGAGCCTAGGGATCAAAGGTAGGTAATGCATTCTTTTGAAATGGATTTTTTTTGTTTGCTTATTTGGATGAGAAATTTCACTCCTCTAAACCCCCATCTCCGGCATAGTAAATCATGCAGCCATTGACACAACAATCTATCTTTACAGCCTTTAATCCCAATTGTGATGTCATCTTCTTTGTCTTATAGTAATTACCCAAGATCCCACTTGAATTAATAACAACCTCCCTTACTAAACTCGCCACTTGTTCAAATGCATGCTGTGAGTAATTATTTTCAGATTTAATCGCAAACATTCTCGTGGCAATTGATAGCTGTGAGAAAAAAGAACCCTCCCATAAAGGCTTACGCACGGACTCTAACGTATTATAAAATCTCTGTGCGTTCGAATTCGGTTCTTCTTCAACATTCACTTCATCATGGTCCATGTTAATGTTCTCGTGCGGAAAAACCTCTACCACCATGGATTCATATCTAGCTAAGTTATCCTCCCAAGTGACATCATCATGACTCTCATCTTTTTCATGGCAATATCCACCAAATGCACTTCTATTACCTACTTCTAAACTCTATTCTCCATGTCGCTTCCAAACCTAATAATTAGGCATAAACCCCTTCTTTAGCAAATCACACATAACCTCATCAAGGAACTTAAACTTTATGCACTTACACTTTCCACATGGGAACCTAACCTTCCCAAAGCTATTGTACTCCTCCAAAGTCGTACACGTGTTTAAGAGTTCGCCTAAACCGGTTACGAATGATGCTTTAAGAACACCCCTATTTGGATAAACTCTATCATACATCAAAGATCGGTTATCGTCCCCCATTTTCTGCAAAAGTTTAATTTCTTGTTACATTTTTTATTTTCTCAATTTTTATTTTTTTAAAAAAATAATTCGGCAAAGTCTCCCATAAAAATAGGAGTCTCCACCTGTTCAAATTTGAAAATTCAATGAGTTTTTCATTATTTCAACGCAATGAATCACGATTAAATAGAGTAACATCACACAATCACAAGTTATGTTTGTTAATCCTAGTCATTCTAAACACCTTATTCCCCACATCAAACACGGTACAAACACAAACAATCTCCACAGCAAACAAACCAGTGGGATCTCTATGCCCTTGAACAGCATCATTCTACCTCCCCCAATCTACAAATCTATCCTAGGGGTTCAAGTCCCTAACCTAAACATGCTCATTACTTGTTCAATAATTAATTTATGACCACTTTAATTTATTTAACAATTTAAATTAAATATATGGTTTAATTATAATGAAAATAAAGAATTAGAAGAGTAAACCAACCTTGGGGCAGTGTCAAAAAAATTGGGCTACACTAAATCATCAAGACTACGGATGATCCACACCTCAACACGGCACCAGCAACCCAAAATGCACTAAAAACCTGTAATACATCACAACACAAAGTGTGCTAAGCTCAAAAGTGTCCAAAATTAGGGGTTGTCAACAAAAACACGAAAACTTGACTATATAAAAAATAAACTGATTAAAAGCAAGAGAATCTTACCAGGAGTAAAATGGTGGTGACGACATCGCGAATGGAGGTCCAGTGATGGAGTTATGGCCGGCCAAAGCTAGCCCTACCGCGGAGAGAGAGAGTGAGTGTAGAGAGAGAAAGAGTTTTTGCTGAAATGGGGAAGAAGAAGGAAGGACGTCGCGCTTTAAATTGATTTTCAGGCCGTCTACCGACAGCATCGAAACGATGTGTTTCATTAAACGAATAATAGCTACGGCAGCCGTCGGTAAAATTATATGGGCGGGAAAATGAAAATTTCGAACGTTAATTATCCATAGCCGACGCTCTGGCTGTCGGTAATATTAATTATTTCGAGAAATATTTTGGCCGTCGGTAACGTTAAGAGCGTTATTCAAAACTTGTTTCTGGCTCACCAACGGCTTGGCCGTCGGTAATATAATTAAGATATTCTAAATTTACCGACGGTTGAGCCATCATTTACTAAGCCTCATCGTGCCACCAAAAAGCGCGAAGGAATATCGACGGCTTTGCCGACGGCCTGGCCGTCAGTCACTACCTCCCCCGATACTCCAATCCATGGTGTTATTTTTATCGATGCCACTTACTCTGTTACCGATGGCTTGGCCGTCGGTAGCTCGTCTCACATTCAAAGCTGTCGGTACAAACCTTAAATGTAGTAGTGGCACCCTCCCCGGCAACGGCTCCAAAAAATTGATGCACTCATAATAAAGATCGGTTGGAAATTTCTCAAATTCAAAACATAATAGCACTGTAGTTATAGCTCAACCGATGATCGAGAACGGATCAAATTTAGTTTGAAAGGATGTTACAATTCTAATCAAAGAAATAATCGAGAGTATTAATCTCGGATCATTCTCCCTAGGAGGTTGCAATTAGATTGATTATGGAAAAGTGGGGGTTTGCAGACAGTGGATTAACAACAGAATTAAATTGCAAGGAAAGAAATTAAAACTAATTACTAGTCATGAGAGCATAGCTATCAACTAGAAGAGGCAATAACTGAGATCAAATGCAATTAGAAAGGTCTTTGACTTAGGTTTGCATGGGATACACTATCCTTGTCACTTCTCAGGATAAGATAATATCTTAGAGTAGACTATTCATCAACCTTGTTACTTTGATGAAAGTCAATTAAGTCTAGTTAACCACGTTCCATAAATCCTAGACACAACGCATTAATGTACTTGATTAGTGTTAGTGGAAATAAGAATAATCCATCTTAATCCACACAAGTTCTAATCAACGTAGAATTAATGAAAGTCTAGCATCAATTGAAACTAAGCTAACCTAAACTACGACTCTCATTTACCATGCAATTAATGTCAATAACGACTCAAATGCACCCAAACATTCAACCTATAGCCAAGGAAATGAAAATCTACTCTATAATTAAACCAAGCATTTTATCGAACATTTAAAGTGCATGAAATAAATAAAAGCAACATAAATTGCAAAGGAAATATTAAACTCAAACTACCCAATATAAGAAATCAACAATAAAATCACGAATAAGCATAAGCATAATGAGAAATTAAACATCCACATATTAAATCAAACCAAAATCAAGAGTAACAATATCAAGTGCAAGAACAACAAATGAGAAAGTAACTAGTGGAATTAAAAAGAAAACAAGAAGAAAACTAAAATAGTAGAGACCAATCCTAATAATAATTAAAAGCAAGAATTAATGAGGAATTGAGAGAATACAATAATTCTATGTGAACAAGTGGTTTTGGCCAACAAAGTCCAACCAAGTCATTTATTTTTATGCTAAATAGAACACTATTTCGATGTCAAATAGAACTTTACTTATGTGCAATTTTTTATACTATTTGACACCGAAATAGTATTCTATTTAGCATAGAAATAAATCATTTGGTTAAACTTAGTTAGCCAAAACCACATGATCAAATAGCATTACCCTCGAGAATTAACCTAAATCCTAGAGAGAACTAAGTTGGAGCTTCACAAAAATGCTTATTCACAATGATTTTGTGTGAGTTAGTTTATGTCAATAAATCTGCCAATTCAAGATAAAACTTATAGTAAAATGTAAATTTATCAATTACCTAGAAAATAGAAACATCATGCCTATCAAAAATTGAATTGACATGGAACCATATGCAACGCATACAAAATTAAAGTTTCAAGCACCCAATTTTGAAAAAAAAAAATAGGAAAAATGACAAATTGAGCTTGAGGGCTTATTATGTATTAATGGGTCATTACAACTCAACCCAGCGGTTCGCCGAGTAGTATACAAAAACATAAAATCTCAATTCGTATTTATTCTTTCCAATAAGTTAAGCTTGGGAGTTGTGATCCTTACTGCATATATACTCGACTAGGGCTGAGCTGTAACTAAAGAGACTTAGTAAATACACATTACAATAAATATCGGCCTCCACTAACCCTAAAGAAGTAAGGCGTATAGCTCGGTAACAAAAATATACGACAATAAAGATCAAATGAACATAAGTGAATACGCATAGAATAGAAGAAGTTTCTTTGCTTTTTATTGAGTAATTGGTAGAGCCCATATGGAGTTAGGCATTAGAATGCTTTTATGCATTTAATCCCCACACTTGGTGTTTAGTTGAAGCCGAGATATACCTCTCCCTGGTAAGAAGTCTTTGATCTTTGGACGAGTGATAAATCGGAACAACTTTCAAAACAAGAACAATTTCAAATTATTTTTTATTTTGAAATTCAATGATAAAAAGTAATTGAATTTGATATTTGTTAATGACCCAATGTACACCCAAAGTTTTCAAAAGCCGAAGAAAATGACCTTTAATTTCGTTAATGACAAAAATATCCTCCAATTATTTAAAAACATGACAAAAGTACTTTTTTATCACATGTCAAACGTGACAAAAATACACAAATTAGACATTTTTGTCAAGTTTTAATTAATTAGAAAGCACTTTTGTCTTTACAAAAATTTAAGATTATTTTTATCTGTATTTAAAAATTTTAAAAGTAATATTGATTGTTTATCCAAAATTTAGAAGGACAATATTTTTGTAACAAAATGTTTATATTTTTTGTAAATTTATATAGAAAATTCTTTTTTTCTATTCAAATAAATTATAAAAAAACTATAAAATATTGATATAATATATTTTCATTTAAATAATAATGTGAATAATAGAATTTACGTGACGAACTTATACTACAAATATACTAATCTACATCATGTATTGGTGGTATGTATAAATTTAGTTCGTATATAATAAATACATTTTGATATTTTAACTTCATGAAAAAAATTATGCTTACCCTAAACCAAAATTTAATGATTATAATAACTTCAAAAATTCCGAAAAATGAGCTAAAAAATGTTTTCCTTCTCTCTCTAAATAGCGCTCTCTCTCCCTTCTCTCTACCCACCAATCAAAATATCTTTGGTTGCTGGCTAGGCAGTGACCCTCCTCATCTTCCCTCTCTCGTACACTTTTTCTTTCTGCACTCATTTTAGGTCCCTCTCTTTCTTCTCTCTTTCTTCTTTCTTGCTTTCTTTTTTCTTCTTTCCTTTTTCTTTTCCTCTGCCTCACCTCTCTCAGTTTTTAGCACTACTGGTCGTCTCACTTTTCTTCCCTTTCCTCTGCTTTTCAACCGGTCCCACCTCCTTTCTTTTTTCGATTTATATTCTATATTACTTTTTTCTTTTTCGTTTCTAGAACCGGTTCTAGATCTGAGATCCAGATCTAGATCCAAATAACTCCTTTGAAGTGCACCCCTTTTGTGGTGTATTTATCCTTTGATGGTGAATATGGTTACAAGGTTTCAGAAAGGGAAACATCATGGGGAAGTGATTTTCTTTATAGGAAATTTTTAAGACTCAGAAAAGGATCCTTTTTACATGGAGAAGAAGATGTATTTTATTATGTTGCAACACATATGTGTTCGTCAAGAAACAAAAGGGAATTAGATGTATTACTGTTTTTATCATATAAGATTCGTAGTAATAAAAAATTTGTGCCTCCTCTCAGATTTTAATGCAACATATAGCATATTTATTTTTCAATTATCAATGTAAAACTATCTTCTTTTATGTTATCTGCCTCTTGGCTTCCTAATGCTATGTTTGGTAGGAAGGAAGTAAATAGAGAGGAAGTGAGTTGAAAGGAACTAAGGAAGAGAAGATAAGTTAAATGGAAATGTAATTTATCTCTAATTGTTTGGTTGAGAAAAAATCAACTTTTCTTTCACTTCTCCTCATAATAGGAGAGGTTTTTTTTTTGGGTCCCACCACCTTTTTCACTTTCCCTCCACATTTCTCTTCTATTTTCTTTTCTACAAAATAAGAAAAGTTGATCAACTTCTCTCCTATTTCCTTTCCTCCCAAGCCATTTTTTTTTTCACTTCTCCTCAAACAAACAAAGCCTAAATAAAAATCATGTTTCTATAAAAGAATAAACTTAAAAATATTTTTTACCTTATGAGTTAAACAAGCGCTCAAGTAGGGCCGTCAAAATAGGCCAAACCCGTCGGGCCAACCCGTTTATCCGTCTAAACGGACGGGCTTTTTTGTTGGAACCCGGACCATTTAAAATTCGAGCTTAAATGGGCTAGCCCGATTAATCCCGAAAAAAAGCGGGTTAAACGGCCTGGCCCGCAGGCTAAACGGGCTAGCCCTTTTTTTTTTGCATTAGTATAGAAAAGTGGAGGCTGACCACCCAAGTTATAACTCGACCCGAAATTTTTTGTTAAAAAATTGGTTGGCCCATGATGAATGTGAAGGGTAAAGGCCCAAAAACAAGGGGCTAGTAATGTCCATAACTCTAAACCCGACCCACCCAAAAAACATGAGTCATTACTCATTACTCTTTTACTCATTAGCTTTTAGCAAGCAAGAACCAACACTGATACTTACGGGTCAGAGAAAATGAGAAAGAGAAATCCCAAATTCCAAATTTCCTAACCCTAACACAAACCCTAGCCGTCCAAGGCTCCAAGCTCGAAATCCAGAAACCCAGTCGCGTCACCCCGTTGCCTCGCCTCGGCAGCGCCGTCGCGTCGCGTTGAGAGCATCGTCGCCTCGCCAGCACGGGTCGCGTCGTCTCCTCGACTCGCATCGCTAGAACCGTCGTGCCATCGAACTGCTTGCTCTCTCTCCATGCTCTCTCATAATCTGAAAACATCAGTAAGTTGCTCTAGCTTTTTGAAGTTTCATGTTGCTCCAATGAAATCTTGTTCCACCTGCTTGCTGAGTTGTGGTTTCTATTTTTCCTGCTGATTTTTTTCTTGTTGAGTTGTGGTTTCTCTCAATATCTGAAATCTTGTTTCTATTTTTTTCTTTTTTCTTAAAAATTTTCATACCAATCCCTTGCTGCAAAGTTGCAACACTTAGCTAATATAAATTTATTAGTTGCTTCTTGCTCCCAAGGGATGTGTTCAAGCAAAGAGATAGTGCCATGTTTAAGATTTAAATTTTGTTTGAATCAGTGACTTAATAGTTATAACTTATAACTAAATATGACTAATGAATGTATCAAAATTTCTGGGCAAAAGACATTAGTCATTAATAAATGACTTCCAATATATGTCTTTGATTTTTAAGCTCAATAACTTGTTTACTGATAAATGCAAGTGAGTGGATTACTTGTTATTTCATATTTCTTAATCTTAATTAATTGACTTCTAATACTCAATTTCTTAGTACTCAGTGTGTTGTCTGTTGTTTTCTTTTTTTTTAAATTAATTTAAGATCATTGATTCAGTTTGAAAAATGGATGAGTATACAAGGGAGCACATTTTTTTGGACTCGGACTCTGATTATGAATTTGATGAAGATAAAATTCTGACTGAAGTAGACCAACCAACACCGCTTGTAAGTATTCCACCTGTTGTTGTTGATGATTCTGATTCTAAGAAAAGAAAAGGTCAAATACATCTGATATGTGGGATAGTTTTACTAAATTAGGATCTGGGGATGATGGTAAAACAAGGTCCAAATGTAATGGTTGTGGAAAAGTGTACATAGGTGGAGATGGTGCTCATGGAACTTCTACTTTAAAATGCCATATCCATAAGTGTCGTGAATTACCTAAATTTTATGATTTGGGGAAAATGATGCTTGATGAAAGTGGGAGGTTAAGGGCTCCACAAGTAGATCCTATAGTTTTGCGTCAACTAATTGCAATTGCAATCATAGAACATGATTTTCCTTTTTCCTTTGTTGAGTATAAAAGAATAAGAGATATTTTCAAGTACTTGAACTCCGATGCCAAGATAATTTCTAGAAACACTGTTGTATCTGATGTGTGGAAATTTTATATGGCTGAAAAGGAGAAGTTAAAATTGGAATTAGGCAAACCACGAAGTAGGATCTTTAACTAGTGATTTTTGGACCTCATGCTCCACAGAGGGTTACATTACTTTGACAGCTCATTATTTTGATTCCAAGTGGAAATTAAACAGCAAGATCCTTTCTTTTTCTCACATGCCTCCTCCACATACTGGACTTGAATTAGTGAACAGAGTGCTGGAGTTGTTAACTGAATGGGGCATAGAAAAGAAAATATTTTCCATAACTTTAGACAATGCATCATCTAATGATAGCATGCAAACATTGCTAAAGAGAAATCTCCTTTTAGATGATGGATTGTTGTGTAATGAAGAATTTTTTCATGTGAGGTGTTGTGTTCATATCTTGAACTTGATAGTTTAAGATGGATGATGGATTAAATATTGCCAGTTCCACTTTGCAAAATATTAGGGATAGTATTAGGTATGTGAGAGCATCTGAAGCACGAATTATCCAGTTTAGGGAAGTTCTCAAGTCACTTGATATTCCTGATATAGGGTTAATTTTAGATGTGCCTACTAGGTGGAATTCTACTTACTTAATGTTGGAGAATGCTTTGAAATGTGAGCGAGGCTTTGTTAGACTCTCTTTGAAGGATTGCAATTTCAGATTTTGTCCATATGATAAAGAGTGGAAAAGAGGTAGTGACATCTGCAAATTTCTAAATCCATTTTGGAAAATCACTACTTTGATGTCTGGCCAATCTTATCCCACCTCAAATTTGTATTTTATGCAAATTTGGAAGATTGAGTGCTTATTAAAAGAATATTCAAACAATGTGATGTGGTGATAAGGAACATGGTGCGTCCGATGAAAGAAAAATTTGATAAGTATTGGGGTGATTATTCCATGATTCTCTCTTTAGGAGCTATTCTTGATCCTCGGATTAAACTTGAAGTATTGAGATTTTGTTTGAATAAAGTGGATCCTTTTACTGCATGTGAAAAGTTGGCCACCATCGAAAATAAATTGTATTCATTGTTTCAAGCATATTCAAGAATTGAGTCGCATAATGCTTCTTCCAGTACATCTAGTGTCCAAATGAAAAGTTCAACATCTGCTGAGAATGATCCATTTGCATTTGACTTTCCTGATGTAAGATAGCATTTTTGATGGTTCATGTTTCATATTAATATTTGTTTTATATAATTCTGTGATTGAGCTTTATTTTTAAATGTTTTATCATATTTTGTCTTTCGTAGGAGTTGAGATGTTTAAACTTTCAGCCTAATGCATCACACATGAAGTCTTCTTTAGATATCTATTTGGATGAAACTTTTCTTGACATGAACACCAAAATAGATGTCTTGCAATATTGGCGGTCTCAAGACCATCGTCTTCCTGATTTAGCTTCCATGGCGTGTGATGTGCTTAGCATTCCCATAACTACAATTGCTTCTGAGTCGGCTTTTTCTATTGGTGCTCATGTTTTGAATAAGTATAGAAATTTCCTCTCTAGTAAAAATGTGCAAGCTCTCATTTGTGCACGAAATTAGATCCATGGATTTCAAGTAGATGGTAATTTATTTTTTAAACTTAATTTACTAACTTCTAATCCCATAAGTTAATTATATATTGCTTTTGTTTTATTTTCTTGTTCATGTCTAACTCATTTTAAATTATAAATGATGAAATTTCTGATTCCGAAAATGACAATGACAATGACAAAGACAAAGAATTATAAAGATAAAGTGGATTCAATTAATATGGCTCCGGTATTTTATTAGTGTTTTGCAATTGTTATAAACTCCAAACGCTTACATGTTTTAATTCTTTTGTTGTGTTATTATGTTAC
>JASCZI010272931.1:0-13109 GCA_036250425.1 Stylosanthes scabra | reverse complement strand
CAAATTTTGAAAAGATGTTTGCAGAGTTCAATCTATTGAGTAAATCTTTTTTGTTTGGGATAGGATAACGGATCCATTGTAAAGCTTGGTTCAAAGGTTTGTAATTAATGACTAATCTGGGAGTTCCTCTTTCTATTTCAGCTTGCTTGTTAACATAGAAAGCTGAGCAAGACCAAGGACTCTTGAATCTCTTTTTGATAATGCTGCAAAAGTTGCTCATTCATTTGAATGGGGCGAGCTTTTGTAGGAATCTGTGATTCTTTGAAATCTTTTTCGTAAGGAAGATCAACAATGTGTTCTTTCATTTTCCAAAAGGCATGAGGCAAGTCTGAACAAATAGATTTCTCAATTTGGTTTGAAAGGCTTTTGATTCTCTCTTGAATTGGTGGTTGCGAAAGCTGGGCTTCAAGATTTTTGAAAGAGACTTCTTCTTTTAAAAAACAAATTTGCTTGGTTTTGTATTCAATGTTGTTTAAAACCTTTTGGGATGGTTTGTCAAGAAATTCGAAGAAGGTTGTATGACCTCCCACATAGGATGTAATGCCACCAAAATCTGTTAGGTAAGGGAATAAGCTGATTATAAAGGGTGTCCCTAAACAACTTTGGTTTTGATGTTTTTGGCTATAATGAAATGAGCTGGGATTCTAAGTTTGTCCTTTTCAATAAAGGCATTGGTTAATTTGAAATTGATGTTTTGTTTGTCACCAGTAATACCACGAAGACGTTTTTTGGTTTTTTCAAAATATTTTGTGGGGATCAGACCTTCTTTAATACAATTTGAATCTGCACTTGTATCCCAAAGTGCCACTGTTTCAAGAATAAAATCTTTAACAACAATACGGATTTTAATATGGTGTTTTTGAAAAGAGAACATGTTTATCAATCTCAGGGTCTCTTTTCCCTCATTGTCGTTAGAGTTCTTATTCTCATGACTTACAAATGGTTCAGATTCATCATCATCAGACTCTTTATCTTGCATTAATTGCGAGAGAATGAGTTGATGATTGTCTTGGTTTTCTCTAACATCCTTGATTTCCTTCTTGAGGTTGTTAATCTCAGTCTGAAGATCTTGGATGGTGACAGGTCGAATAACTTGTTTTTCTAATTTTTTGAAAATCGGTTTGACATCATATTTATTGCTAATGACAAGATTTTTGGGCTTCTTTTCTTTTTGTAAAGACTTTTTCAATTTGAAGAGAAAATCTTTCTTTTGTTCAGGATCGCCAATAGCCTCTATAGCTTCAAACAAGAAATCTTGATCTTTGGTCAAAACATTAATTTCCTTTTCATCAGAATCTGAAGATGATCCAATATCATCATCATGGATGTTATTGATATCATCAAAGCAATCCCTTTGATTAAAAAAATGCTCTCATAGGTATTAACTTTAGGCATCGCTTTATAAGGGATCTCTTTAATATCTAAAGAAACGCTTTCCAAGTGATGCCATAATAGTGATGCCTATTCTCCTAAATTCTGGACACTTTAAGAAAAGCGTTGCCTATCCTAGGAATAGGAAACCCTTTTAAAATGTTGCCCAAAAAAAATGTGGCCTTAGGGGTAATTTCTTGTAGTGACTAGGGTCGTTGACCACCTCTCTAACTAGTCCACATACTTGTTCGAAGGCATGTTGTGAATAATTATTTTCAGACTTAAAAGCTAGCATTCTGGTCGCAATTGAGAGTTGAGAAAAAATCGAACATTCTCAAAGAGGCTTCCTTACTGATTCTAGTAATTGGTAAAATCTTTGTGCATCAGGATTAGGTTCCTATTGCTCTTCTTCCTCATTGTCCTCTAACATTTCAAATTAGGGGAATGCATCTGCGATCATTGACTCGTACCTAATCACATTTTTATTCCAACTGTTTATTGTCGGCTCCTTATTAGTTGCATCGTACCCGCCGGACGCGTACCTACTCAGATCTTCCAAATTGCCTTCCTCGTGATGTACCCACGTTACATAATATGTCATAAAATCCTTCATCAGCAAATCCACCCTTACATCATCGATGTTTTTAAACTTCGTACACTTACACTTGGCACACGGGCACCTAACTTTTCCCAACCTAACATGATTGTCGATGCTCATACAGTGGGGTAGGACTTGGTCCAATTCGCTTTATAAATGACGACTTAAATATCCCTCTATTTGAATATACCCTATCGTACATCCACGAACGAAATTGTTCCATTACTAATTCAGATGATTAATCCCTACATTAGCCAAAATATATATTAACTCATTTTAACTTGCATTTTTTAACACCGTAATTTTTTAAAAAATTTTGGCAGAGTCCCCCTAAATAGGACACCCCAATGAATTGAAGAAATTAAACACATATCAAATTTCATAATCAATCAATATACATTTGGCAATTAGTGTTAATTAATCATAACCGTTCTATCTACCTTATTTTCCACATCAAATACAGAGCAAAGAATCAATTTCCATAACAAACAAATCGAAATGATCTCTACGCCCTCGTACAAATTCATTCTCATCTCCCATTCTATAAATCTATCCTAAGTGTTTAAGTCTTTATCCTAAACATGCAATCAAATTTTCAATTAAATTATTTGTGTCAAATATATTATTTAATCATCATTCAATATTAATATGTGTCCAACACTAATTAATTTGAATAGGTAACAAACCTAAACGTGTGCCAAAAATGAGCAACACCAAAAACAGCAATAACAGCTACGATCCCCACCCTCCACAGCGGCAGAAATCAACGTCCAAACCTAAAAATCAACAAAGTTGGCACACTAAGTAAACACATAATGTACAAAAAATGGGGACATTGAAAACGAACGGACAAACCACACTAATTAGAAAAATTAAACCGATTAAATTGAAGAAAAACTTACCACAAGTCTAATGCCGATGACGGAATGTCAAATGGAGGCCTGCGGAGGGAAAAAATGAGGAGAGAAGGTAGTGGGGGTGGTGGTAAGAGAGAGAGAAACAAAAGAGAATGAAGAGTTGTAGAAAAATGGGGAAGAAGGGGAACGTCGCGCAACTTCACCCTGCGTTGCGGTCGGTACACCCTGTGTTTTCATTTTACTTAACGCACCAAATTTGAATTTTTAATTCACATATTTACCGACGGCTAAGGCATCGGTAATGGAGAAATTGTTATAGCAAATTGACGCCTACGTTAATGAAGATCTAGCCGTCGGTAATATAAATGTATTACTGACGGCTTTGCCGTCTGTAATGTGGGCCATTACCAAAATTATGTTGTCGTTGGGTACTGACGGCTTGGATCGTTATTAACAATCTACCATTTATATTACCGATAGTTCGTCTATATACTTAGGATGTCATAGCAGGAATATGGCACCAAAATTACCGACGGCTAGATCCCACCTTCAAATTTAATTGATTGGATTTAATATTATCGATATGTTTATCAACATTATTGACGACTAGGCCGTCTAGGAGTTAAGCCCAAAGCTAAGCCAAAAGTTTATGAGACCCTATCACACAACACACATAACTACCTGTCAAGGTTAGTTTTATAAAAGGGGAGAAGAGGGCTGGGGAGCAATACTAGGTATAAACTCAATTTTATAAAGAACAGGAAGGACCAAAATAAAATTAAAAAAATAAATAAGGGGCCAAAAAAATACTAGATACATATAAACTTAATTTTTTATGGGCCAAAATATAAAAAAGAAATCAAGGAGCAGGTCTAAACTGAGAAAAACATATGATTTGCAAGAAAAAATAAATAAAATCCAAAAAGATTAATAATGCACATAAACAAATAGATATGAGAATACTGAAATTTATAATCTATAAGTAACTTTATTTATTTTAAGATATTTACATAGATAGATATGGTGAGATTGAATTACTTAGCAGACACTAAAGATAATCTCTCAATATTTAGTGAAGATTTCAAGATCTAGTACAAATTACTCAAACTTCCCATCCCTAATTCCATCCTAATAATTTCTATGAAAAAAAAAAATAACTTTATCTTATTTAACTTAATATCTACAATTTTGTTATGTAAATTCTGTAATAATTACATCCTCATTTAATATAATATTATGTATTTATCCAAGTGATAATTATTTAATGTAAATAAACAAAAAAAAATATAAGTTATAGCTATAGTTGGCTCCCAAACTTTGGTCCCAAACATTTTTCATTTTTGTAAAGGTGTAATTTTCTAATCAATATATGAAACTCTTATTTGAAAATTTATATCTCAAAATTATTTCAATTATGGACTAAATTATGATCCATTACTTCAAAGAAATAACATAAAATGAATAAATAAAGAAAATTAACTTTTAATTAGTTTATAGTAGTAAAAATTTTTATTATAAAATTATTTTTTCAATAATTCTATGTAAACAAGTAGTTTTGACCAACCAAGTCCAACTAAGTCATTTATTTCTATGCTAAATAGAAGACTATTTCGATGTCAAATAGAACATTATTTATGTGCAATGTTTTATACTATTTGACACAGAAATAATATTCTATTTAGTATAGAAATAAATCACTTAGTTGAACTTGGTTAGCCAAAACCACTTATTCAAATAGCATTACCCTTTCAAAAAAATTTATTAATATTGACTTTAAAAAGTTAATTGCTTAATTTAATTAACTCAAATATAAAAGATAATATTTTAAAGAATTATCAGTGATGATAACAAGTTAGCTTAAAATGAAAAATAATAACCGTTGATTTTTCTCATACAAAAATCAATCATAGATTATTTTTTAATTGATTCACTTTTGGGTTCATATATCAAATCATTGATTTGATTCCATAAAGAAGAACCATATATAAAAAGAAGAAAAAAAATTGACTAATTGATATGGATGAGAGTGTGTTAGTTTCTCTCTCCTATAATGCATGCAGCAAGGTTTGATGGGAAAATTGTCCAATCTAAATTGGAATTGGCAAAGTGCCAATAATCTTTGTATCACTTTCACTCAAGATTTGGAATTGGAGGGACCTATGCCAGTGTGTTTGTGATCAATCCCATAAAGCTCTCAGCTCGTGACAGTACTTCCTTTGGACATTTATGAACCAACTTGCATTGCTTTTACATATGGCAAACCCTTTTCAAGTGAATCTCACACATGTAAAACCCTAAATTTTATAATAATTCCTCAAGTTTCAAATAAGGTAGGGTTGATTTATAGTATATATATACTAATTAATTTCATAATTCACTAATGCACCAATAAGTTGATAGTATATTTTTTGTTTTTTTTTTTTTTTAGAAAATTTTGTTTATTCTCGATCCGAAAAGGGAGGTTACAAAATGTTCTGTTGTATGCACCATAATAAAACCCTTGCATTGCCACCGGGCATATTAGAGCAAACAACCAAATACAAACTCACCATACACAAATCAAGTCTATCACACCTGCTACCACATAGAGAGTATTGGTTATATATATTTGCAAGTTTGACATCTTTAGTTTTCAAGAAAAGAAAATTGGGATTATTATGTTGTTCTTTAAATATAGATAAATAATTGTTTTAAAAATTAGTATTGAATCCCTCGAGCATTAATAATGGTGGATTTAACTAGGGATTCATCCACTCACATAAAATGTTACTCTTATCAACGCGAGTCATCATCGATGAATGATGGTATGTGCCTTTTAACCCCTCTTGGATTCGAATGAAAATGTAATTTATACACAATATATATGATTCTCATATTACAAAATATAATAAGATAAATCTTAATCAATGGTCAATAATATTTGTTGATCTAGATATTATATCTTCAACTACTACTAAAGGTAAAAATTTATACACAATAATAATTAAATTGTTAAAAAATTTTACCTAAGATGATTCATTAATTCTCCTTATCAGCGTGATGATATATATTATACAAGTCACTTGAAATGGTTTAATGATAATAAATAAAATATTCATATAGTCTATATATGCATAAAATTGTGGTTTCAAAATTTATTACCTCTAAAACATCATATATAATGCATTAAATGTGAATGGAATTGGCAATTATTTGACATGCACAGCACCCTCCAATCAAAATGCCAATGAAAGGTGGGTGGGCGTGTTGAGGTACCTATTAATTATCTTGAAAGAATATTATCATATGGTATATATATATATATTCTTATAATAATTTTATAAATTGATATTTTTTAATATAATTGAAACATAATTTTAATAAGAAGCTATTTTGTTTAACCTTTACTTAGAAAAATAAAAGTTAAAGTATATAATAACCATAATTTTCTTTTTGGTAAAAAATTAAAGTTGAAGCAAATAGATACTCATAAACTCATGATTTGATAATTACTCTAAGTGTATATCAAATAAAATTGAAAAATTGTGCTGGTATACAATATTTTATTAATTAATAAAAAATTAAATAAAGATCCACTTTGCTAAAAAATCATTCACAATTTAATATATAATAATTGGGGTCCACAAAAACAAAAAGGTATGAGTAGTGGTGGAGGCATAATGATGGAGATATTTATTGTGCTGGCACACTTGTTCAGCTACGGCTATGTGGGTGTGGTGAATCTAAGTGAGTGAGTGATTGAGAGAGAGGATCACTCGCTTTCTACAAAAAGTGTCTTTTTCTTAAAATGGGATACTTGGAAAAAAGGCTAATTTGTTTCCCAACAGCAACTCCACAAAAGACTCCTTACTATTCTTTGCTAAATTCACCAAAAACACGTTATACACCTAAACCTTTTTGCGACAGACCAAAGGACAATTCATCTCAGACGCTTCTGCTCCTCACCCTCTCTTTTCCCCTCTTACCCTATTATTTGCTTTTGCCTTAAAAAAAAAGTAATAAAAAATTTAAGACAGTTACGAATAAAAAGTATTGGTCTATTGAAAGCGCCTGAGGTATAGGCTTGATTTTTTTATAGGGCATAAAATTAGATGATATGTTTTAATATTGGCTTAAACGTGTTTTTACGCTGCTGTGAATTCAGATAAAAACGCAAAAAATAATTTGAAAAACGCAGATACCGTTTTAGAAAATGCAGAAAGCAATTTGAAAGATGCAGACAATGTTTTGTATGACAGAGAATTATGATAAAAAAAATTCCATAGTTAAATAAAACACTTCGAAACACAATATATATACACTACACCAACATCTTTCTCATATTAAAATTAATTTCTGTTAGATATAGCGGTTGATCAACAGTTAAAAATACAAAAATATTTAAATTTCTGACGCTTCCAAAATATTTATGGTTTGAATAAATGTCTTTGTCAATGTCGGATTATTTGTTTAAACTTTAAAAGATAGAAATTTTTTATAATTCGAAAATTTTAATCAATATACAACCATTCAAATAATTAGTTTAAACAATCCTTTCAATAGTTAATTGTTTATCGAATCACATATGCCCGTTATTATTTAATTAGTGGGTGGCCAATTAAAAATTTTCGAATTTTGAAAGGATGTTTTCTACTTCAAACAAACATTCAATTATCGGAAAGGAAAAAGAATCATTTACTTTATTTACTTAAATTTAATTTAGGTGAATACTATAAAGAAAAATAAAAAACAAATTTTCTACGCCTAAGGAATAGATGGAAGTGTGCAACTATATTGTCCTTCAATGATTCAACATGGATTAAAATTTTAAAATAAACTTTTAGTTCTAAACCCTCGAGTTAAAAATATCGCTATTTATTATTCTAGCAAATCATATATAAACAATAATTTTAGATGAAAAATAATTTCACCAATTAAGTCTAATCTCACGCACTTTTTCTTCTTCTTCTCTTTCTTCTTTTTCTTGATTCCTCCTAATGTACATATTTTAATATTTTTGGAATCATTTAGTGTTGTTCATGTTATTGATATGTATAATAGGAAATTCAACACTTCGGATTTTATTGAGTTTCAGTTTCATTATGCACTTATTTTCGGTTCAATAAAGCTTTTTATTTCAATTAAGAATAATATTTTATTTTGGTTCAGTTTTTCAATTATAATTAGTATTGTACTTTTCGCTTTTTCAGATTCATTCTTTATTTATTTTGGTTCATTATTACTTTTATTTTGGTTAATCATTGCTTTTATTTCGGTTATTTTTTGAGTTTCACATAATTTAATGTTTTGCAGTTTCTGCATTTATTTCAGTTCATTATTACTTTTATTTAGGTTTATTACTATTTTATTTCGATTTAGTTTTTTAGTTTTACATTATTTAATGTTTTGATGTTGTTTTTGCTATTTATTTCGATTCAGTTTATTAAAACATTTATGTTCTGTTTTGCAGCAAGTAAGAAGAAGAAGATAATTTTATATTAATAATTAATTTGTTAAATATATTTAATTTTTAATATAATATAATTAAAAATTTAGTCTAAATATTATCTATTTTTAATAATTAAATGAAAATTAATTATATTCAAATAGAATTGAAAGTAAAATTCTTAAATTTTCAAACTTCTAAAAAAATTGATATAGATTCTATTATCAATTAATTTTATGATATGTTATCGATATATCTTTATAATGTATTGTATATTATAATTATTTATATCAATGCATTCATTATTTATTTATATTTTCAATTTATAATAAATATTATTACTTTAAACACACAAAATTATAAAAATATATGTTGTATTAAATATATGATAATGTATTTTTTTTAATGTTATATTCGAATTGTAATATTTTTATTTATTTTATTTAAAGTTCAATGAATGCATAGTGAATATTTTTACATAAAATTATTAATTAATTATTAATGCGTTGAGTCATGAATTGAATTTTATTTTTGTGACTTGAGTTTGATAGACTTAACTTAATAACTTAACTTAGCTCGAATCACTTCTAATCCTATTTTCGATCCCTGTATAGGTAATTTTTTAAATCCGCCTCATTGGAAGCGAAATAATTAGAATAAGGCCTCATTTAAATTTTCTGTCCCTAATCTACGCCTATTCAGTATTCACCCTAAAATTAAATGTAAACCTCGGTATGCGACCACATTGTACTTGACTTTATAACTGTTGGCAACATTGGGTAAAAACATTTGATTAGTGAATAATTAACTGTTTTAAATAATAGTACTCCTACAAGGCTACAACATAAATAATTTTTTAAAATCATTTATAAACAAGTTTTCATTTTAAATAAATAATTTTTTCCTATAATAATAAATAATGGTTATTATGATAAGATGCATGCTATCACACGGATGTGTAATTTATTTTCTATTAAAATTTTAAAATGAAACTATATATTTTCATTATTCTCTTCATGTTAATACCACTCCACTTACGATAAATATTAAAAACCTTTTGTCATTATACTTTAATCCGGTTTCTTTCTCAATTCATGATTTGATTCAAGTTATCCAACTCAATGATTATTCTTCTGCGTGTGAACCAATTAGTATATAAAATAACTTATTAAAAGTATATATGTCTATACTATAACAAATACAAAAATCTTAGATATTATTCTCAATGATAATCTTTCTTTTACAAGTATTCTCAATGATAATCTTACACTAAAGTGAATTGATTTAAAAAGGTGACAATGAATCTACTTTATGAGGCAGGTTTAATCGTTTTTTTTTTTTTTTCTTCAAAACAAAAATCTCCGTTTGCCATCTCTTGGTTGGCTACTTTAACTTTTTAACATGTATATTCTACCAAAGCCATTTAGCTTTGATTCCCTCCATTATTTTATATTTTCCATAGAACTTTATTTTACCCATGCAGGGTGTTTCTTAATTAGTTGCACCCAAAAAGAAAAAAAAAAAAAAAGCTCACATAAAATATCAAAGTTGTGAGAAGCGATGATTTAATCGGTAGAATAATTAGTCAACAGTTTAAAGATTTAACCAAAATTGAATCATAGTCGGATTAATTTATTTAAATATATCATAAAATAATTTAAAATATAATATAAAATTATTTAAAATATACTTTTGTAAGAAAACAAGTTTTCTCCATAAAAACGAGATTGATTCAACCAGTTCATCGGTTGATCGTCAATATGACTGATTTTTTATTAACTAATTTTTCATTTGAATCAGACCGAACAAAGGACCGATTTCCAATTTTCCAATCGAACCGTTCAATCCGGTTCTCTGAACATTATAAAATATGTAAGATCTTTCGATGTTACTATTTGTAGATTGTATCCATCAATTATGGGTTATCATTCAAAAAAACAAAAAAAGAAAGACACACCTATATTATATTTATAAAAAAAAAATTGATCATTCCAACTATTCTCTTTCTAATTATATTCGTCATATTAAATGTACACTAAAATCAGCAATCAAAATCAAATACTAATATAAAATACATATTAAAAATGAATTATATAATACATATATTTATAAAAAAAATATATGGTGACTTATTTTGGTTTATAAATAGCATTTTTGAATTACTTTTACTACAAGACAATGCTATAACTCAAACAATTTTAATATTTAAGGGTTTGTGGTTAGACAAAGGATTGCTGAAAGCAAGGTGGGATTCCAATATTTTTTTTTTGGACTTTGGGATTCCAATATTTAAGGGTTTGTCTTTCTTCTTGTTGTTTTTTTTTTTTTTTTGTGGACTTGTTTTTTCGTTTTTTGTTTTATTTATTTGTACAATCATAGCTTTTATAATAGTAGTTTAGTAGACACCAAAAACAAGTCATTAGTAGTTTAGTACCTCCATGTCTGATTGTTTTTTTGTCATGGTTCCTCCATATGTAATTATGTATAGAGGCCTATCAACTTTCTTAATTGTTTCTAACTAAGTCCAATAAACTTATAACGCAACCCAATTCTTTTTGGGCTTCAGATTATCTGATCTAATTTCGTCTCATACCCTGTTCCTGTTTGTATGTATATTAAAAAAAAAAAAACTTAATTGATTCAAAATAGAAATGCATTGAATAGTTTTAAGAAAACAGAATGCCGGAAATAATTAACTCATTAAAAACATATATTGATTGAAATATTAACCTAGCTTATAATGATTTAAACGTTTTCCACTTGTGAAAGCATAAGCTTAGGCTTTAGGCCCGGTTTAGTAATGCTCTGACTCTCAAAAAGCAGTTGAGTTCTTTGTGCTCTCAAAAAGTAGCTGACGGAGAGCCACAACATAATTGTTTGGTAAAACATCTTAAAATTGGCTCTCAATAAGCATAAGCCACATATATAGCGTTTGGTAAATATATTTGATAATGACTCTCAAAGTATAAAATGATTACAATTAGCCCTTAGCCAGTTTGATACAAAGTTTATATTTTTTATTTTTTAAATACCCAAGTAATTTTTTTTTTTTTTTTTATAAATAACATACAAGATATATAAAATATATATTTTATTTTCATTGCTTTCAATTATAAATATATTTTTTTTAAAAAATTTCTTAGCACAAACTTGATAATTAAATCATATAAAATAAAAAGAGCTACGACAATATGAAATACATAAAATCATATTAAATAAAAAGAGCTACGACAATATAAAAGTTATATAAATAATATAATCACTTAAAAATCCAAGCATAGAAAATTAACTAAGTATTTATATATCAGTACTATCATCTCATCAAACTAGAAGCTATATTATTTCGGACATTATCCATGCATCCGATACGTCGAACATTAGACTGTGAATTGTTCGCCACATTAGATTGCAAATTGTTGGTCGCAGTAATATCTTCATCTTCAATTTCAACATCTAACTGAGAATATTTCTTGAACTTATGGTCATTTGTAGCATACTTCCTCATATAATTATGTAACGCCATTGTTGCTATAACAATCTTAACTTGAATTCTGTAGCTGAAACTTGGCATGTCTCTCAAGATACTCCATCTTTTTTTTCAAACTCCAAATGTACGTTCTATGACACTTCTAAGGGAAGAATGAGCATGATTAAATACTTCATAATATTCAGTAGGTTCAACTCGACGAAATTCAGGCAAATGGTATCTCTCTCCTTTGTATGGTCCTAGATAACCAAACTTTTCTGGATAGCCTGCATCTACTAAATAATATTTACCTGCATTTCACTAATGTAAGTATAATAAAATAAAAAATAAAATAAAACTAAAAAAGTTTGAATGGTATGAATACAACCTACTGGTAGATTTGGAAAGTTTAATTCAGGTGTACCAATTGCATAATGAAATATTCTTGTATCATGAGCTGTGCCTTCCTAACCCGCCAACACAAAAGTAAATTTCATATCAAAATCACAAACAGCCATAACATTTTGGGTTGGATTTCCTTTTCTACCAATCAATCGCCCTTGATCTTCAGGTGATATAATTGCCATGACATGAGTTCCATCTATAGCACCAATTGCATTCTATAATATAAAACACAAACCCATGATAATTTCTAAGACAGACAATCAAAATAGTTTGAATCAATATTAAAGTAAATAAGTGTTGTTAAGTACCTTAAAATGAGGATAATATCTACTATCCATCCTGAGTTCTTTTGGAACCTCTTTAAAATCACGATCTTCTGGTTGTATGATATCTATGCTCATTTTGCAGACAACTTCAAGGACCTCTTTAAAGTATCAAGTTACAGTTTCTCCAGAGTGTTGGAAACGTTCTTTAGTGGCCTTATTTGAATTTCCACCGCCTAATGTATATAAAAACATAGCTAGTAATTCTGTCACACTAATTCTTCTAGAACCACATAAACCATGTAAACCATATTACAATATGCATGCAAGGTTTTTATGATTAGGTTTTGATGAATGACAACCATTATGGAATTGAGGACAAGCATCAAAGGATTCAAGATATAATTTCGAAAGCAAACAACAAGACAAGAAGACGAGTCCGCAAGCTTTGAAGATGGTTTAGTATCTTAGGATTTAGGTAAACTTCTTATCAAGAACCAAAGTTTATTATCTCTCTCACACACACAAGAAAATGTTTTTAAAGAAAAGGTTTTTCGAAAACTATGGCCGTAAAAAGTTTTATAACTTGTTAGCTGTTTTAAAGCTTAGTGCATGCTATCAAATTTGACCTTTGTGCACTAAAGTGATGATAACTTGAGCTACAGAGGTCCAAACGATGTGGTTCTTGTTGCATTAGAAAGCTAACATCCAGAGCTTCAGATTG
>JASCZI010272929.1:0-11442 GCA_036250425.1 Stylosanthes scabra | reverse complement strand
GCAAATCATAGATCCAGTCACACATATGCATTTCGATCTTCCTCCACTCTCAACTTTTCCCAATATAATTGAGTATAATCAAGAAGATGATGAATATACTATGTGGGATTATAATGACATAATCTCTAACTTGGATCGCGATGGTATGCACAAGGTCCAATTCTGGAAGGTTGTCATAAATTCACCTCCTAACAATGATAATAAAGATTTTATGGCGGTGGCTATATATGGAGCTCCAAGAAGATTAGCCTTTTACAAGCCTAACAGCACGAGATGGTCAGACTTTTCAAGAACTATTGAATTCGAAGATGTCATATTTTTTGAAGAGAAGATATATGCTGTAGACTATGATGGCCGGCTATACGAATTTGACACAAACACTGAATCAGGAACCATTATTGGAGGAATCCATGCCACGCCTCCAGTTGGGTTTAAGAAAACCCCTTTTAAGCTGAAATATCTGATTGGATGTGCCAATGGAAACATATTGATGTTGGTAAGACATTATGCAGTAGACTCAAATTCAAAAAAAAAAAAGACATTATGTGACCAAGAAATTTGACATCTATGAATTGAGAAAAGGTTCCAAAAAATGGTCAACATTACATAGTTTAGGGAGCTACGTAGTCTTGATTGGATTCAATTCCAGTATTCAGATGCTACCTACCAATCTTCTAGGCGAAGGAAATAAAATCTACTACACTGATAACTTAATAGAGCTGAAACCATCAGATTATCCTTCCACACGTGACATTGGCATCTACGACTTGAAGGATAGAAGTTTTTGAAGAATATTACAAGATGTGAAGTTTTTCTGTCCTCCTGTTTGGTGTTATCCTAATCAAGATCTTTAGTTTTACATTGTCTCTCTTCTCTGATGTAGTTACCACTATTGCTTGTTATTCAGTTTTATTTAATTGATTAAGTGGCTACAGTAAGTTTTGTATTTATTATATTATTTGTGAAGTGTTTTTTTGGTGTCATTATTTGTGAAGTGTTTAAATATGTGATGTCATGGACAAATCATAAATGTTATTATTATTTAATGATTTGTTTGAGTAAAATATGGTTTTATGAAGATTTTTTTTTCGCATATTTTGATTCATTATCGTAATAAAGAAATTTGACCTATGTAATATTCGTTTAAAAATATATAAATAGATATAAGGATTTGTTTGGGCGAACTTTTTGAAAAACATCGTTTTTGGAATTTTTATTTTAAAAAATCTTTTACAAAACTAAAAATAATTTTGTGTTTGAGTATTTCATGTAATAATATATTTTTATTTGTTAATTGTATTTGGGTACAATAATATAAAAGATCTTTTTTCTTTATTTATTATGTTAAACATCTTTTTTTTTTCGGGAAAAAATATCTTTTAAAAAAAATATAAAAAATATTTTCTGAAAAAACAATATATATGTAAAAAAAATCTTTTGATTCTACTAGTGCTTTTACTTTTACTATTAGAAATTATTCAAACATGCTAAAAAATATATAAAAAAAAAATTTATCAGAAAAATCTTATTTTAGCCAAATAATGACATCCAAACAAGCTTTTAGTAAACAAGAGTGCAGAGGTGTTATATTGTTTCATATCAAACTCAACGTTAGAAATCTTTAAGAAATTCATGTTATATACATTGTTAGTTTCACATCCTATTTTTCCTTTTTAATTTAAAAAAAAATCTGAAATGGGTATGAATATTCCATATATACTCCAGAATTGAATCTTGACTGATAGAGTTTCACTACTGTTGATGACATTGGCAATACAATGGTGAACGAATATACAATAATTTATGGTTCTGTTCCTTATTTCAATCCTCTATATATATATACACTCCATTTCAGGGAATTCTGGTTTCTTCCTTGAGCCAAACTTTGAATTAGGTAATAATAAATAGGTCCAAATAATATTATGATCAAAATTCAACTTGCCTTACATTTAAAATCAACAAATATATAAAAAAAATGAAACAATATTATATTTGTGTAGTTGCTAAGTTTTTATGTCCTTAGACTTCATTCTCTTACATGACATTGCAAACAAAATGTGCTTCAAGTTAAATAAGCTAAGTAAGAATTCCTATTTAATAGTAATATATATGTAGCCACATGTAGGTGTCTATTGCAAGGTCTAAGAATTTTGTAAGGTGGATTTCGAGCTGGTTGTTTCTAGAATTCTTGTAGGCATTTTTGGAGTTGCAATTGCAAACATTAATTCCTTGGTATTGGTTTTGGTATCATGGTTCTCAAACACTCATAGAGATGACCAATTTCTAAGACTCAGATAATGTGGAAGTGCGTCATCAAATTTCAATTTAGAATGATAACCCAGTGTGAGAATTCCAATCTTCTGTTATTTAATTTTGTGAATTATAGCTTAAATTATACCCCAAGTGAGAAGAATGGTTAATATAATTAAGATCAGAGTAAGAGCCTAAGAGAGTAAGAGGGATGCTTATTAAATTCTATACATAGAAAATGGTCCAGGTTAATTAGTTTAGAAATTAAATTATTATGTGGTTAAGGTATATGATTGTAAGATTGTTAATAATAAACTTTTAATTTGGATAATTATTTTGGTGTTTTTTTAATTTGGATAATTTAATAACTAATGCTTAAGAACAATATAAAGTATATTTAATTAACAATCATATTTGGACACCCAAAAAAAAAATTAACTACAATAGACATATGATTGATTTTTCTTCTTTTTTTTTGACTTAGTTGGTTTCTATACCAACCCGGCCCTCCCCAGAAAACCCCCTAACCCTAACCCCATTCGAACTCTCTAGACAGTAACATTCATACTCACAGCAGCATCTCTTAAACTTTCTATTGTGCATCAAGCTTTCTTTTCTTAGACATGATTAACTGGTTATACAAAAACTCCGACATTCCTTGTCACCAAAAAAACCCTCCAACTTTCCTTGCTTGTGACCAAAAAATATTTCCAACTTTCGTTGCCAAAAAGACTAAAGAAGAATGGAAGAAAGTTACATTGGGTTGATAACTTAATATATTAAGGATCACGTGGTGACTCTTAAAAGCTGTCGAGCGCTTTGGGCTTTTAAAAAACAGCTTCTGAAGAGCCACAATATAGTCGTTTGGTAAAATATCTTAGAGTTGGCTCTCAATAAACAGAAGTCACACATATAGTATTTGATAAATATATTTTATAATGACTCTCGAAATATAAAATAACTAAAATTAACTCTTAGCCAATTTGATACAAAGTTTATGTTTTTTATTTTTCAAATGCTCAAATAATTTTAATTTTTTTTATAAAAAATACACAAGATATATAAAATACATATTTTATTTTCATTGCTTTCAATTATAAATATATTTTAATTTTTTTAATATTTTAATACAAGCTTGATAATAAAATATACAAAATAAAAAGAGTTACGATAATATGAGAATATATAAAATCAAAAGAACTATGCAACATGAAAATAATATGAACTTAATCATCATGCTAATAACATCATGTATCATTTGAATACTACCGCAAATCTCAACCTAACTACCATGTATGTATCATGTTTTTATCACCAATTACAATTATATATATTATAATATAGCGCCCAAATAAAATCAGGATTCAAATATATTATACTTTAAACAAAACCAAACGTTCTTGTGAACAATTATATATATTGTAATATTGACTGAAATGTCATAAAAATTATATAAACACTTAAGAATCCAAACATAAAAAATTAATTAAGTATTTATATATCAGCTCTATCATTTCATCAAACTAGAAGCTATATTATTTCGGATATGATTCATGCATCCGATAGGTAGAACATTAGACTGCAAATTGTTCGTCAGAATAATATCTTCATCTTCAATCTCAAAAAGAATATTAATATTTTCCAACCTTTGGCATCAAATTGTATTCCAGGTTTGCTATCAGCTTCATTCAATATTTTTTATGCACAAACCACAAAAAATATTTACAAGATTTTTATCCCAATGTGTTATTTCTTGTGTATCATTTATCTTCGCTATTGTCATGATATTCATTGTGATTCTTATCTAATCTTAATTAATAATAAATATGAATTATTTTTTATTAATTATTTTTTATCATAAAAAGAGAAACATAAGAAAAATACTCAAATCCTATAAAATAAAGTACCCAATAATAATTTATCTAATATATTTTAAGAACATCAAATCATAATATAATAGAGAAAAAACATGTCATAAGCAAATAAAAAAGGAGTTAATTTTAAATTAAGTATTTAGATAAATAAAACAAATCAAATCATCAAATAATATTAATCGTAAATTTGCAGAAAAAAATAATAATCGAATAAACTAAACAAGAGACACAAATTTAAAAGAAGCAAAAGGCATATTTTTTTTCGAGCAGTAACCATTTTATAGGTGTGAATAGTTAGTAATTAGTTAGAAATGCGCTGAGTTAGCACTTGGCATAAGTTGAAGAATAAGTTAGACAGTTGTTAGACGGGTAAGCAGCTAATTGCTCTACAAATACAAGTGTAATAGGTGATTTGTAACTAACTGTTCATTCTAAAATATTCAATCTAATACCTTTCACATTTATTCATCTATTTTTTTATCCTAATTGTTTGCTCTAATTTTCGTTTCTTAACCATAAGAAAAGCAATTAGGTAGATACTTTGGCAATAGTTGTAATTGTTCTGGTAGTAATAATAATAATAATAATAATAATAATAATAATAATAATAATAATAATAATAATAAAAGAAAAAGTTTTGATAATTAATATTAGGAAGATAATAGAAAATTAATATCATTTTTCTTCTTTTTTCTTTCTCCTTTTATCATCCACTATTTTTTTAATTACACTCATTGGCTTTCTATTAATTCCCTAATATTTATTTCATAGCATTATTCATAATAATAAAAGGCTGCAGAATTTAACTTGCATGCATAACCATTATTGGAAGCTCTAAGTTAACTCTAATTTATGTTCTATGTTCTAATTCTTTTACTTTCCCCCATGAAAACGAGACTAACATTGGATGATGCCAATTGCCAAAACTAGTTTCTAATCACAATATAAACAACTACTAAATATGTAACTAACTAATGAAACAGTTAAAATTAAATAAGTTTTCAGGCATGCTTTCGGAATCACAGACAGATGGAAAGGAGATAAACGATGAGAATAGACGAAAAATTAATCATCTCTCTAGAAATAAAACCTTGTTCATTAACCCTACAATATATAGGTGAACATGAATAGAGTAACAGTAGTGTAATAGACCAAAAAAGAAGAAAAAAGACTCAAGACTGACTCTGTAACCAAAAAAAGAAAAAACACAATCACTAATCACTGACTCACCTAAAAAAGAAAAAAGAAAAAAAAAATCAACAAGTGACTCATCATGACCCAAGAAATTTAAAAAGAAAAAAAGAAATGTAATTACACTTGGGCGTTTCACGTACTAGTACTATTCCAGGAATGAAGAAATTGAAGCTGCATGAAAATGCAAATGCAAATAACGTAAACGAAAAAGAAAACAAATAAAAAGAATCACAAGAAATTAAAGAAAGAAAGAAAAACAGTTACGTACCTTCATCGCATCATAAATAGAGCTCCGCCGATCACTGCGGTATGTCTTCTCACAGTTCAGGCAATGCAGAAGCTGTTCACGTTCCTCTTCTTGGCCTCCTTCTTGATGTTCTTCCATCGTTCTTCAAGTTCAAGAATCGCTGTGTGGGAAATGAAGAGTTGAATGTGAGAAATATTGTTAACGGTTAAGAGAGTTATTCCTAATACATTTCTAAGTTAAAATATGATTTAAATATCAAAGATAAAAGATAAAGTTATTCGCGCCTAGTCTAATTACATATTTTAATTATACCCGATTTAAATAAACTTCATATGTTAATTTCTATTTAAAAAGTAAACAAATTTATTGTATTAGTTAAAAAAATATTTGTTCATATTTGGCACGTGTTCACTGCATTCATGATAAGCTTATGTCCCACTACTGCTACATACTTCTAACATTTAACTATGCAAATATTAACATGCTGTAAGTAATTACACAAATCAAATAAAAAGCATCTTGTATATATATTTTCTCATTTCTAATATAAAATGATCTTTTGAGTTAATCAATATATATGACTATATGGGTGTAATATATATGTATACACAACTTCGACACTGTTACTAAGAATAATTATTTTGATAGAATATTTTTATCGCTATTAGTTGTTAAAAATTTTAGTATTATTTGAAAATAATTTTATTTAACGGTTACTTAATTAGTGTGTCAAAAATTCCTACTCAACGAAAATGCTTGCGTTATAATAGATAGAGAAAAAATAAAGGGACAAATGCAAATTATGTTCCATTGTAAGGCATTTTATTTATTATATGAGGTTTTGGAGAAGGAGGAATTGGTATAATGATATGATGTTGGTAATTAGAGAGGATGACCGAAATAACTTTTCTACTCTTTTTTTCTGAATTGATTTTTGAGTTTAATTATTCATTTGAATGTATTTTTTTATAATTGAATTTGTGTATTATGATTTATAACGTATTTGATTATAATTTGTTATAGTTAGAGTCTGAACTTTTATTTGAATTATTAAATTTGATTATTAATAATGGAGAGGGAGAATTCTAGCAAATATCATTTGAGATATAATTCATTAGTAATTTTGTGATATAATTTGAATAGTGTTTGTTGATATAATTTAATTTTAATATGAGTTTAAATTTTGATTTGAATATTTGAATTTAATTATTATTTTTAGTATATTTTTTTATGTACGATATAAATTTTTTAGTTTGACTATTATTTTGAATATCTTTGATTATAATTAGATTTGTATAATATGATTTGAAGTATATTTAATTATAATTTGATTATAGTATGATTTTTAATTTTAATTTAAATTCTTTAGATTGATTATTGCCTTGATTTTGTCTGAGTATAATTAAATTTTATAACATAATTTGGAGTATCTTCAAATATAAAAACAAAAAATTCTTTGGTATCAGCGTACAAAGGAAAAAAAAAAAAATGAATTAAGTGATGAATTGGTGAAGGGAGATGAGACCAAAAGATAAGAGAGATTAAAAGTACAAATTATTAAAGTGAAGTGTTGGCAAACTCACAACACATAAAAGGAAGCGCTAAAAAAAAACACATAAAGCTGTGATTAGAGAACTGCGTTATTTTTATTAATGAAATGTGTGGATGGATATATCCCTAATTTTTAAAAATTGTATAAATTTAGTTCTGATTTTTGTGAAATATTTAATAATTTCTCATCTTTGAAAAAATAGTATAATTATGTATCTACTAAAAAACGTTTGTGAATCTTATTTTCTATCGTGGAGTGATTTTGTAAGGAATTTTATTAAAAGTTTTCATTTCTTTTAGCCAAGTCAAACTTACAGAAGGCATAATTGTTAGAGCTGTCAAATGGGTGGGCGAACCAAATACGGGCGGGCCAAATACGGGCCGGCCCGGTCCGAGCGACGAGCTAAAATATGAAAAATGGGTCGGCCCGTATTTAAAACGAGCTGAGGAAGTACCAACCCGACTCGACTCGTCCCAGTTACTTCACACTTCATAATGTTAAAATTTTTTATAAAATATTTCACAAAAAATTAAATTATCATACATAGATATTTTTTTTTACATATATAAACATGCATGTTATGCTGTTGGCGTGTATAACAAAAGGCCTCTGGGTCTTTATATTCCAAAGATAATTTTTTTTTTTGAAAAATAGAAAAAAAAAAGGAAAAACGAGTCATCTGAGCCAATCCGAATCCGCCCGACCCGAAGCCGTCTAACTCGCGAGTTATCCGAGCTGAGCTAAATTGACTCTTTTTTAAGACGTCATAATTTTGCTGGTCCGACTTGTCCATTTTTACAAGCGATCCAAGCCGATCCGTGGGTCGCGACCCATTTTAACGACTCTAATAATTGTACTATTTTTTCGAAGTTCAAACTATTAAGTATTAAGTATTTCATAAAAGTCAGGATGTATTTATACAATTTTAAAAAATCAAGGGCATAAATGTATTTTTCCCATACTTTTAATTTGACGCATGAATGATTAGTTACGTGGCTGATGTATAGTATTATTATATACATATTAAAATTACAAACTGGAGCCAACTTATGATTGTTTTCTCTTCTTCTGGACATAACTCATCATTGTTTAAGAGCTATTTCAACATGCCGCCAATTCGATGCCATCTTTTCCTCGGGCTAAGTAACAATTAGGGCTATCCTACAGTCTCGCCAAAAATAGGGCTCAAAATGGACCCTATTTTTTGGACTAAGACCCGCCTATGTTAAAACGGGCTGCCATAATGCTCCACATGGCCCGCACCCTCCAAAATTCTATTTATTTTAAAATAATGATCTATAAAATACATACATATTAATATATAAGTAAATTTTAGTTTCATCTAAAATTATTATAAATTGATAAATATTCTTAAATAAATAAACACATGTAATTAATAATGTTCAATTATCTCAATTTAACGTTTAATATAATATATTATTTTTATATAAATCTTTGTTGTAGAGCTTTTGCTCACAACTTTTGGTAATTTTAAAGTGCTTCTATTTATGATTTTTGTTGCAAAAGGATACTGAAAGTGGCTGTAAAGAATTTAGCTCAGTGTTATCATATTCAACGATTGTTAGTTAAGTTGAATTAGACAATTAGTAACGTTATGACTTTTTTAGTCTCCTAATATAATGGCTTTTTTTGCAAAATACAATCCTAGCTTTGTGGCTTTATTAACAAAATTAAGTTAGTCTCTTTTTATCTGATCAAATAAACTAGACTTCAGCCAAATATCTAATGAGTAATGACTTATTAATGGTTCATGTGTTTGAAATAATTTGATATAGTAATTTTTTTTGGATAATCGTGAAAAGACATATATATGGGTATTTTGTGAAAATTTACTCTTAATATACGGTTTTTTATTAATAATTTTAAAAAAATCCAATTATTATATAAGAAAACACATACAAAGGCATATAATGCTTTTTTTTTATACTTATGTAATTCTCTTATTTTAGAGTATAAAAATACAATATAATATGTTATTTGAAGCATTGTATTTTTTTAATTTTTATACACTAAGATTATGTTCCCAAACAATTACTCACATTTCTTAAAGAACCTATTATTTCAAGCCTCTGTTGCACGGGTACTTTTATTTTTAAAAATATCCGTACTGAATATGTAAAAAATACGTCTAAATACTCTTGATTACGCATCAAGCAAAAAAGTTTTTAGATATTTTTTGGGTACGTCTAAATACATTTTGGATATGACTAAATATATTTTGTTTTGTTAAAATTAATTTAAAATTATGTTATTTTGAGTATTTTTTATGTTTTTAATTTTTTTTATTCTGAAACTATTTAAATATAAAATTTAATATATTAAATTAACTATTCAAATATTTTATTTAAAAACAAAGATTTATTTTATTAATTAAAATATATTATTTATCTCTCAAATTTTATAAAATTTACTTAATTTTTATATATACTTAGTATCTATACCCTATTTTTTCTAAAACTTTCGTATTCCATGACATAGATTTTAACATATTTCTTTATCTCCTTGAATCCAATGCACTAAATCTTTAGGTGATATAACCATATCATTGTCTTCTTCTCTACTATTGTTCTTCTCCAAAATAAACTTCAATGATATTCGGATGTCTCATTTATTTATTTTTTTATTAATCATATTAGATATTCATTCCCATTTGTCCAGTACCCTCTTATTACACATACATGATTGCATGTTTATATAAATGATGAAAGTAGCCAAGTTTAAATAACCAATATACAATACCTAATCATGATTCACTGTAAGAAGTGATTCTGAAACTATATTAAAATTTAAAAGATAAAAACTCAAAAACCTTCAACATTCAGCGAATTGCAAATAAAAACCAAATAGAATAACACTATCATAGATCCAAAAATAAATTAAGATTGATGATCATCTAGCATTTTATGGAATGCAAAAGTTCTTATGTTCCTCTTCTTTGTCTTTTTCAACTTTATAAGCTTCTTCCATCATTCTTGATTTACTCTTCTTGACAATGGATGCGTAAGCAATAGTTTTAAGGTTAAGAAGTTAAGACTAAATACATATCTCTTATAGGCTAAGTTGTCGAAATTAGGCCACTAAAATTGAGACAATTCTAAGAGGCTTGGGTTGCTGCTAGACTGAATGGGCGTGCCAAATGGTCTAGTTAGCAACACGCGTTATAAATGATTTTGAATTTTTAAACCCAATAGGAAAACATTTTTGGACTTCAACTTTTAAATTAAATAATAAGAAATTATTTTATTTAAATAAAATAAGTATTTTAATTTTTAAAATAAATAATTTAGACAATATTCACCAAAATGTATCCTCAATCATATTCTGTATTATACACAAGTACGCCTATTTTTTAAAAAGTACCATACCGGGTGTTACTCAAAAAATACGGCTAGGTACTCCTGAATACTTATCAAACAAAAAAATTTTTTGGATATTTTTTGGGTACGTCTGAGTACGTTTTGTATATGACAAAATATATATATATTTTTTTTTGTTAAAATTAATTCAAAATCATGTTATTTTGAATTTCTTTTTTGTTTTTTATTTTTTTATTCTAAAACTATTTAAATATAAAATTTAATATGTTAAATTGACTATTTAAATATTTTATTTAAAAATAAAAATTTATTTTATTAATTAAAATATATTATTTATATCTCAAATTTTATAAAATTCATTTATTTTTTATATATATACTTGCTTACCCATACCCATAACAATTCTTACTACTGCATTCGAAAGTTCTGATGATGTAGTTGTAACGCTTTTTTCCTTTACACTGCTGGGCCAAAGAAGTTGTGATTAGGGCATGAATTGAATGAATGAAGTTGGAAATTAAATAAAACAAAAGAATTTGAAAAGAATTTACGTGTGTGATTATCATAATCAATTTTACTACTGTGCTTCCATAATGTGTATTGCTTATGCTTATCTGCTGGGAAAGTCTTCCCACAATTGACGCACTTAAGTTCTTGATCATCTACCATTGTGCTTCAAGATTATGCTTAGCTTCAAGAAGTATGTCAAATTCTGCAGCAGGAGCAGAATGCTGATCGGAGAAGAGAGAAGAGAGAAGAGAGAGATCTTGAGAGAAATGCACAAATGTAATTGTGATTATGGAAAACTGACTTTGAATGAAGCTTAACAGAAGTGAATGAATGCATGGAAGTAGCAAGTCTTAATAACCTTGGCAATTACGTAGTTTAGGGAATTACGTAGTCTTGATCGGATTCAATTCCAGTATTCAAATGGTACCTCCCAATCTTCTAGACAAAGGAAATAAAATCTACTACACAGATAACTTA